>SKCR01032839.1:0-85152 GCA_019454045.1 Zanthoxylum bungeanum
ATTTAAGATAACTAGTCCCGTATCCTACGTGACCATCATTTCCAAATGACTGAAGTGACACTTCCGTCTTGACATCACACCCAACACACTACGATTCTCGATATACCCAGAATCGGCGTACACAAAAACCGGTTAAAGCCCTGGACGACCTCAACCAAAGTATATTGATTGTCGTATGTATTAGCGGTGCAAGTCTCAGGTTAAGACCAAATACACCTACCCTGATTTCAGACTTCCATAGACACATAGTCATACTACCAATGGAATTTCGAGGAGGTCTTATCCAGAGCGAAGCTGTTTCCCGTACCATCGGTAAAACACAACCTCCTCTTACACTTGCATGAGTATCATATACCCAAATATATGAGAACTATGTCGTTGTGCCCTCACAACGCGCACAAGTGTAATACTAGTCTTTTACGTATTTATCGATGTCCAATCTCGATAATACTCTGACTAGGGATATTTAATGATTTATCATTCGTGGACTGATACTGTCTCATATCATTCTCCGTCCAGGAATAAATCACAAGGACCTCTCATCATTTATATATCTAGGTGATCTAATCACAAATGATAGGAGTGCAATGTCCTTGGTCACATAGTTAATTTGTACAACAACACCATGATTTGTACAAATAGTGACGCTATGGGTCATAATTGTCCAACATCGTTACCTCCATCCGAGAAGAAGTTGGGGACTATGACATGTTCGTCATCAACCCATTCTTGTTTTTCCCAAGGGCCCACTGCTAAAAACCACTTGTCTTTAAAAATTTTGTTGGTGGATGGGAGGTTGGTAATTATGGTGGGGACCCCGGCATTAGCAGAAAGGTAAAACCAACCCTTATACTCTTTTAGGTTGGCATTCATCCGGTAAAGCCTTTTCAACTTAGAGAAGGTCAGCTCTCCCAGGCCGGCCAATATCCTCCACCATTTAGGTTCAGCTGGCTCTGGACTATGTGCATGGCAGATAGCATCTTTGTGATGGTATTTTTCAACAAACAAACGAAGACCAGAGGAGGTCTTACAGGCTGCATGCACCATAAGCTCTAATCAGAAGCTTCCTACGTACCCTCAGTCTCGACACGCGCTGCGCGTGCATCCAATGGTTGAATATGCTAACCAGTCAACACACGTCAGTGCCACGTTAATGCACAGTCAGCGCCACTTCAGTAAGGAGTCTGCCACATCATCTACCACATCATCTACATGTGTTTGCCATGTCATCGCTACGTCATCAAGCTGATCTCAATTCTTCCATGTGTCTGCCACGTCAGCATAAATGTTAAATTTCATTAAGCCCCAGATGTCTCTGGAATTTATATTTTAGCCCTAGAAGTTTTAGAAAATTTACAAGTCGGCCCTTTAGTCGAATTTGGACCAATGAATAGTCAAATCCACCATTTTTGATCGTTTCAGACATAACAGTGACCACCGATTTGTGAAAATCAGCCCCAATTTTATACTATTTTCATTTTAAACATCAAATTTAAAATAGAAATGGAAGATTCCTCTTCTGGTGCGATGATTAAGCTGACAACAACTAATTACTCCATCTGAAGGCCTCAGATTATATGTTATTTACACTGCAAATATCTATTTGATATTATCGAAGTAAAGGGAGTGAGACCAAATTTTGTCAAAGAGTGTGACTCGAAAAAAATCAATAACATAACTCTTGGTCAGATTAGGTAATGGATTTGAAGCTACAGAGTGGAACCTTAATTACAGAACACACCAATGAGTTCCAAAGCCTGGTGAATCAATTGTCTGCAGTAGACATGCAGCTGGCAGATAAAGTCCAAGCCTTCATACTAATCAGTTCTCTTCCTGATAGCTGGGAAACATTGTTGGTTACTCTCAGTAATTTGGATCCAAGTGGCAAACTTACCATGCCTATGGTAAAAGATATCCTATCGAATGAAGAGTATAGGAGAAAAGACGTTGGCTCAGAACAGACATAAGTCTTTGTCATAGAGACTCGATGAAGACATCGATGAAGAGAAAGAGGGAGAGACAGAAGCACAACCATAGGTAGATCCTCAAATGGAAGGATTTCTATTTATAAGTGCTACCACTATGGCATAAAAGGCCACTTAAAGAAGAATTACCGAAAACTACAACGAGATCAGGTTCAAGATCATTTCTAGCCGAATAATAACGAATGAGAAACATTAGTAGTTGTACAAGGAGATGTAGCCATATGCACCATGCAGAAAGAGACATTCTTCACACTGCAACCCAAGATGTTGAGTGAGTGGTAGATACTACAAAATCCTACTATGTCACTCCCCACAAAGATTTCTTCATAATATACTAAGCAAAAGACTTTAGTTCAGTGAAAATGAGAAATATCAATTCCTCTGGGATAGTAGGAATTGGTGATATTCAATTACGGATAAATTTCGAGTGTATATTGACTTTGAATGCTATCCTGATTTTTCTAGAACTTCGGCTGAATGTACACTCGTGATAGCCCTTGATAAACAGGTTTATGACAGTCACTTTAGAAATGGCACATGGAGAATGAAAAAATGTGTCATGGTTGTAACTTGATGACATGTTTATGGACACTATACAAAACTTATGTGAAGATTCATACAGGCAACCTCAATGTAGCTGAAAAAATGGCTTCTCAAAATCTGTGGAACAAGAGACTCAGTCACATGAGTGAGACAAGGTTGTCTACCCCGACCAAGAAAAAGCTTACCAATGATGCTGCACTAGGTCATTGCAATCATTGTTTGTTTGGTAACCAACACAGAGTCTCGTCTAAATTCTATTCAAACGGAAGATCAGAGTTGCTCAATCTGGTGTACTCTGATGTGTGTGGTCCCTTCAAGGTTAATTTACTGGGTGGTAACAAGTATTTTCTGACTGTCATTGACGATTCTTTGCAGAAAGTGTGGGTGTATTTCCTCAAGATGAAAGATTAGGTCATGGATCAGTTCAAACTGTTCCACGCCATGTTAGAGCGCGAAACAAGGAAGAAACTGAAGTGCCTCCGCAGACAATAGAGGTGAGTATAATTCCAGGGAGTTCGATGTCTACTACAAAAGACACGACATTCGGCATGACAGAACTGTTCCACGAGGAAGAATGGTGTAGCTGAAAGAATGAACCCACCATTATGCAGAAAGTCAGAAGTATGATCTGTATGGCTAAGCTACCAAAGCCATTCTGGGGAGAAGCTATTTGTACCGCACGCTACCTGATCAACAGATCACCATACTATTGAATTTTGAGATTCCGGAGAAAGTGTGGTATGATAAGAATCCCTCATACTCTCACTTTAGAGTATTCGGCTATTAAGCAATTGCATTTGTATCCAAGAATCTCAGACAGAAGCTCGATGCAATGACAACTCCATGTATATTCCTAGGCTATGGAGATAAGGAATTTGGATACACATTATGGGATTCGAAGAAAAATATAGTCATTAGAAGCCAAGATATAGAGTTTCTTGAAAACTAGACAATTGAAGACATTGAAAAGCCCAATATGTCTTCCAATTTAGTGCCGATAGAAAATCAGACCCATCATTAGAAGCTACAAGATCATTGGAAATTACAAAAGAGAGTGTAGAGCAGGGGGAGCCGCAGCCCGCTCCACTAGAAGCTACATGATCATCCATAGATTTGGATGATGACAGACCTCCTGAAACCAGTGGACCTCCGACAAGAAGATATAAGCGAGGCAAGATTCCATCAACCAGATATCCGAGATTTGAATATATTTTGCTTACTGATGAGGGGAAACCATAGAGTTTCCCACAAGGCAAGAAAGCATTGAGGAATAAATGGGTGGAGAAACAAGTCAGCGGAACTGTACTGTAGAGAGACACAATATAAGAGTATTGTGCAGAGACACATTGAATTGTGTTGTACAGAGACACAATATAAAAGAACTGTTCAGAAATACAGTGAAGTGTGTTGTGTCGACACATGGAAAAAGAGTATTGTGCAGAGACACGGTGAAGTATGCTGTGCAGAGACACAACCGACATGTCAACAAAGTAGTCACTCGGGACAAGCTAGAGTTATGCAGAGACATAGTCGGGATTGCTGTTGATAAGTGCATGGAAATTTACTTTGAGCATCGCTAATTCGGCTTGATTATCAAGTATTTAATCTTAATTGTAGTTTATTTTATGTTTTGTTATTATGAAGGAATGGAACATGAATCTCGGAGCAATTATACATGTTTTGGGATCTTACGGACACATTAGAAGCACGAGGGAAAAGCCAAGACGCAAAAAACAACATTGTAGAAAAATTGCCATGCGTCGCGACGCATCCTCAGATTGCCTACACATAAAATACCCGAGAGTTCGGCATCGCATTGCCATTTTCCGGCGTCGCAGCACCCCGGAAGATCCCAGAAACTTAGTTTAGTCATGTTTTATGCGCATAAGGACTCCAGGACTTCCCTATATATACCCAAGCTTGTCCAAAACCCTAGAAAATAGAAGAAATACACAACAAGGAGTTCAAAATCACATATTTGAGAGAGAAGAATGAGGAAGCTTCAGTCCAGATAGGATGCTTTTTCAATCTCTCCAGGCTATATTCATGTTTTTGACTCCTGAATGTTCGTCAACGTTTAATACAATTGTTATCTTGTTGTTCTCTGTCATCTTTTGATTTATAATCCAGAGATTGTGTTTTACTAATTTTCATATATGAATAGTGATGTTTTTTCTATGTGTGATTGGGGAACTCATTTGTAACTAGTATTGTTATTTTATGAGTTAATCTTTTGCTGCAGTATTGCCTGCGGGTATATTATCGACCTTAGATAGGTCATAATGATAACATAGTGTACTGTTAACATAGAGAAAATAATTCGTCAATTACCTTAGAATTTAATATGTTTTTAATTGAAATATCTTCTGATTGTTGGTTTAGGATGTGAAACCCTCAATTGAGAAATAAAAGGAATCGACTACTGAATATAAGAACTTGATACACGAGGGATTCTCGATGCTTTGCTGTTTTTCTCTATTGATAAATTCCTATGTGTTTTTCATAATCTTTAATCTAAACTGCCAATTCAATCATTTTCTTTAATTAAAGTTATTGCTAACATTCATACTAAGTGATTCAGTTCCTTCGTAACCATCTCTCTGAGGAATCGACACCCCAACTATACTGCGACAACCGCAAGTACATTTTAGGCATAATCATTATTAGATGACAATCGTTTCATATGCAACTGGAGAGGGAGAATTGAAGTGTCCAGCTTGCATCAACTTGCCAACAATTTCAAAGATTGTTGCCACCATTGTCAAAAAGGAGATAACCACCTTTTGACAATGGTGCAAACCACCAAAATAGCTTTAGGTGCATTATTGGGTGGTTGTAATAATAAACTTGAGTTTCACTAAAAATTGAGAGCTAATTAAGAGCTCAACGCATCCCCGACAGTAAGCCTCAAGTAAAGAAATTTTAGAGTATATGCTCCAAGATATGGAGCTTAGAGAGTGTAGTTAGTGTGTGAGGTTTTTTGTACAAGTTTTGTAATACTTCTAAATTCTATTCATGTAGTAATAAAGAGTTTATTTTTTCTCACAAAACACTCTTCTGTGATCATAAATCACCACGATTGATATGTTTAATAAATATGTTGTATATCTATTTTGATTTTTTGACATAATTATAAAATGAGTTAAAATCTTTTTAACATGGCATACACACGAGAACAAATGACAACAATAAGTTATTTATAAAAATTAAAAATAAAATTAAAAAATCATTTTGGCACACATTTTCTCAATAAACATATCAATATAATCAAAAATAAAAATTTACTCTACCTTCCTCTCTAAAATTACAAGTACAAATTATATTATATTAAAGATAATTATAAATCATATATCCAAGTATTGCGATGTTATTAAAAATATATAAATCATAAAATTTTATTCATAGGTCTACCTAATGTTTCACATCTATATCAGCGATCCTTAAGAATCTAATACCCATGATTGACATTTGTATAAATAGTTCACCTTGTGTTTGACATAATGCTGGATTTTTATTTTTATTTTTAAATCTTATAATTTATTGTGTTTTTTTTATTTCTATTGAGATTTGAGACCAACAGATCAGCAAAATTGGAGTAGTGTAATCTTGAAATTTATACCAACAACGTTGTTCTAAAACGATGCACCACAAGAGTGATGTAGAATAATAGCCACCACAACTATGTATTGTCGCAAATACTACTGTTTGTGCTGCTACTCCCAATGAAATTTGTATCCATATTGATGTCGTCGTTACCGCATAAGAGACTGTTAGTAGGGACCTGTTGGTTTGAAACCTCCAATAAAAATAATAAAAATACAAAATGAATTATTAGAATTTAAATAATAAAAAAATCTAGCATGATCTCAGACATTGACAGAGTGAACCATTGAAACAAATGTCAAATATTAGGTATACGATTAATAATATTCCTATAAATATTAATAATACTTGTTAAGTGACTAATTTACTCTCATGAAGTAAGCCAAATTTAACTGTTATTAATGATCAGGTGGACCACTGATACAGATGTAAAACATTGGATGGATCGTTAAACAAAATTCCAAGATTTTTTATATTTTTTATAACTTTTAATTTTCAGGTATTCTATTGATATACGGAGGCCATCTAAGCTTTCATTCATGTTAACACAATTCAACTGCTCTTCTTCATCATTTATTAACTCCCATAAACCAATTAATTTTCATTCAAGGCTTCCCCTTATTTCTCCTGTATGTTTTACACTCAAAAGCTCTATCCTTTATTTACTCAAATTTGGAGCTCTCTCCTTGAAATGTGGGCATTCAATTTATTCAGTAGAGCTTCTGTTTAACTACATTTGTTTAACTGGTAGTAATTAGTCTCAATATCATCAAAACTAAATATCTTGTTTGGTATTTAGTGTCATTAAACATCAATTCAACATGCTTATAACAATCAAACCACAGAATTCAAAATTAGATCTAACATGTAAAACACTAGAATATCAAGAGCTCGAAACTATTAAAATGAAGGAAAACCTGGAAAAACGACGAATGCAATAGTCTAGGTCGAGAAGACTCTCTGTCCTTAAGAACTTATCAGCCCCGTCTCGGTGCTCTACGGATTTCGTGGCTAATGTTCTCCCAGGATAACCCGGATTCCTCTTGTTCAATGGGCACTCCTTAACAAGATCACGGACTTGAAAATGGTGGGACTCTCTCTTTACTCAAAACCGGAATACATGAGACTCAAGATTTGTTTTCTTAATTGGATACCTAGAATAATCTTCCACCCTCCTTAAAAAGACATGGAAAAGTGCCTTAAGGGAACCCTTTGGTTTGGGATGCAACCCTCCTAAGGGTTGTATCCCCTCCATGTATCAAATGGAGGTTTTTATTCTAAATTGGAGGACATATCCCCATGGGGTACCATCCAATGGATATGTCCCTACTCTATCCAAAGTCAACATTTTGAAGGATTTTCTACAATCCCCCACAATTCTTCAAATATTCATGCAGACACTTGAGAGAGTTCCCGTGAACTAAAGCTGCATCGAAATAGGTAGCTTTCGCCTTGAACCTTTCATAGTGAATGACAATCGGATTTACTTGGCAAACCAGTGACCCATAGTCTTGAACTGTTCCGCCATTGGTGTAAACCAAGACAATTGCCAACACACAGCTTTACTTCGACCATTTCCCATTCTCCGGTTGTGTTCATTTCAGCCCTGAACAGCGGTCCTGGATTCATCAAGTACTTTAGGGTAACCCGCCTTTAAAAGTTCACATGGAAGGGGCCTCACTTCTTACTTGAAATAGGTGATCTAATATGAAGTGGTAATCTGCATTTACCCCCATTAGGACTCATCTCCTAATATAGTGATCATTAAAAGCCTTAGTTTATCCTAACCTTGACATACAGCACTCTGCGTCATTATCGGAATGGGAAAGAGTACAAAACTCTTCAGTGCTTGTTTTGAAATGCACAAAGTTTTTGTTGTCCGTTTTGAACCTAGATCTTGGGATCTCCAGTCAACTAGGTTGGGTTTCCACAGTGACAATTCTTGATTTATAGGCTTCAAGCCCATTCCCCTCGATGAATTCTCAACTTGCTCTCGAGGTAAACCTTTAGTAAGTGGATCTGCTAGGTTTTCCTTCGACTTAACATAATCGATCGATATTATGCCACTTGAGAGCAGTTGACGTATGGTATTATGTCTCCGATGTATGTGTCGAGACTTACCATTATACATTGTATTTTGGGCTCTCCCAATAGCCGATTGGCTGTCACAATGTATGCTTATCGCTGGCACCGATTTGGGCCAACAAGGAATATCCTCCAGGAAGTTTCGTAGCCATTCCGCTTCTTCCGCTATTTTGTCTAATGCTATGAGCTCTGATTCCATAGTAGACCGGGCAATACATGTTTGCCTCGAGGATTTCCATGACACGGCTGCACTACCAAGTGTGAAAACAAATTCAGTCGTAGATTTGGAATCCACTGTATCAGATATCTAGTTAGCACCGCTGTATCTCTCTAGAACAGCAGGATATCTCACATAATGCAGCCCATATTTTGAAGTTTCTCTCAGATACCTCAAAACCCTTACTATGGCTTTCCAGTTGTTATGTTCTGGATTGCTCGTATATATGTTAAGCATGTTCACAGCTTGAGCGATATCAGGTCATGTGCAATTTGTGAGATACATCAGACTTCCGATGATTCTCGAATACTCTAATTGCGATACGCTGAGCCAGTATTCTTTGATAGATGAAGAGTTAGGTCTATAGGAGTTCTAGCCGCATTTAGATCTCCTTTATTATATTTCTCAAGTATCTTCTCAATATAATGAGTCTGAGATAATATATATCCTTCTGATGTCTTAGAAATCTTAATTCATAGGATCACATCAGCTACTCCTAAATCCTTCATATCAAATATGCTGGATAACACGTTCTTGGTAGACTGAATCATTTCATGATTACTACCAATTATCAGCATATCGTCTACATAAAGACACACAATGGCATAGCCTTTTTGAGTTGATTTGGTGTACACACACTTATCACACTCATTGGTTTTGAACCCACTTGACAACATTTCTTTGTCAAATTTCTCATGCCATTGTTTAGGCGGTTGTTTTAATCCGTACAAGGATTTTACAAGTTTCACACTTTATGTTCTTTTCCAGGAACATTGAAACCTTCTGGTTGTTCCTTGTAAATTTCTTCATCCAATTCACCATTCAAGAATGCCCATCTTTACATCCATTTGATGTATTTCAAGACCAAATATAGTTGCTATGGCTACGAGCATTCTTATCGATGTGATACGAGTCACTGGTGAATAGGTGTCAAAGTAATCAAGGTATTCCTTTTGTCTATAACCTTTTATGACAAGCCTAGCCTTGTACTTATCTATTGATCCATTCGGTTTCATCTTTCGTTTGAATATCCATTTGTAGCCCAGTGGCTTACAAACTGGAGGAAGTTCAACCAACTCCCAAGTATGGTTACGTAGGATGGAATCAATCTCACTATTGATGGCCTCTTTCCACAAAGGTGCCTCCGACGAAGACATTGCTTCCTTATAGCTTTGAGGCTCATTTTCTAAAAAGTATGTCAGAAAATCGGGACCAAACGACTTAGACGGTCTAGCTCTCTTGCTACGTCTAGGTTCGATTGTCTCAACGTTTGCACGTTGATCTGACTCTTGGTCAACCTGATCACTATCTTTGATAGTATTATCAATCGTTCTTTTAAGAGGCTCGGTTCTTTTTCTTTCCTTGCAATGAAACGTCTCTTCAAAAAATGTCGCATTCCTTGACTCAATTATCATATTCAGATTGATGTCAGAAATCTCAGACTTGTGTACCAAGAATCGATATACACTACTGTTGCGAGCATATCCAATGAATATACAATCAACAATTTTAGGTCTTATTTTAACCTTCTTAGGTTTAGGAACCATCACTTTGGCAAGACACCCTCACACTTTTAGGTATTTGTAGGAAGGTATGTGACCTTTCCACAACTCATATGGTGTCTTGTCTAATCTTCTGTGAGGAAGCTTGTTTAGAACGTAGTTCGCGGAAAACAAGGCTTCCCCCCACAAGTTCTGGGGTAAACCAGAACTTGTCAACATGGCGTTCATCATTTCCTTCAACGTTCAGTTTTTGCGCTCAACAATCCCGTTTTGTTGAGGAAAATAAGGAGCAGTGGTTTCGTGAATAATTTCGTGCACAGAACAATAATCATCGAATGGTGAAACATATTCACCACCTCTATCACTCCTGATTCTTTTGATTTTCTTGCCAAGTTGATTTTCAATTTCGTTCTTATAGTGTATAAAGCTCTCAATAGTTTCATCTTTGCTCCTCAGCAAATACACATAACATAATCTTGTGTTATCATCGATAAAAGTGACAAAGTACTTTTTAACGCCTCTTGTTTGCACAATATTCATATCACACATGTCAGCGTGTACAAGTTCTAAGGGTTCGAAACTGCGTTCTATGGAATGAAATGATGTTCTATGCATTTTTGCTTCAACACACGCCTCACACTTATGTTGGCTATCTATTGCAAATTTAGGTATAAGGTTCATGTTAATTAATTTACGCATTGTATCATAATTAACATGTCCTAACCTCTCATGCCATACATTATGTGACCCAATAATATAAGCAGAAGTTGCAGCTTTATTAATAGCACGATTGAAAGTCATTACATTGAGTTTGAAAAGCCCTTTGTGAGGTATCATTTTCCTTCATACACATCATTCTTAGTCATTACAAACTTATTAGAAACAAATACAAGCTTAAAACCAGCTTTGCTAATGAGAGAGCCCGAGACCAAGTTCTTCTGAATATCTTGAACATGCAATACATTCATCAATATAAGCTCCTTTCCGGATGTCATCTTCAGAACCACTCTAGAGGTAGACGAGTTTCCCATTGTCAGATGATCGCCACCATCGACCTTTTGATATAAGGAAAACATCTTGCTATCTGCACAGATATGACGAGTAGCCCCAGTGTCTACCCACCATTCTCTCGGATTCCCAACCAAGTTGGCTTTAGTTACCACTGCTGATAGGTTCATCTCTGAGATCTCATCAGTCAGTTGCTCATCTTCAGTGACATGAGCCTCATTTTTCTTTTTCTTACCCTTGTCCTGAGACTTCTTGTTTCTGCAGTCCTTTGACATATGACCGCTCTTTCCACAGTTGTAGCACTTCCCCTTGAACTTCTTGTTCGCTTGGGAAGAATCAGCTCCACTGTTCTTTCTCTTCTTACTACCATTTACACCATCGACGATGTTGGCCTTAGACTTCATAGTCTTGTAGCTGGCCTTTTCGGACTTCCTGTTGTCCTCCTCGATTCTCAATCGAACTCCAAGGTCTTCAAGGCTCATCTACTTCTTTTTGTGTTTCAAATAGCTCCTGAAGTCCTTCCATGATGGAGGTAACTTTTCAATTATTGTGGTAATTTGAAATGTCTCACAGAGTTTCATAACTTCATCCAGTATTTCATGAATGATCAACTGCAATTCACCCAACTGAGACATCATCGTCCTTGAATCTACCATCTTGTAGTTCAGGAACCTACCCACGATAAATTTCTTTTGTCTGGCATCCTCAGTTTTGTATTTCTTCTCGAGAGATTCCCAGAGAATCTTCACAAAAGACATGTTTTGGTACACATTGTACATGGTATTGTCAAGTCCACCCAAAAAGTAGTTCTTGCACAAGAAGTCTCCAGACAGCCATGTCTGTTCTCGCAGTTCCTTGGCCGTTTTCGATTCACTCTCCACAGGACCCGGATGATCTTTGAGGAAATTAGCCAACTGGAGAGTTGTCAGGTAGAACAATATTTCACTCTGCCACTGTTTAAAGTTTGCCCCACCAAACTTTTCCGGCTTTTCTCCATGAGAGACTGGTACTGTGACGTTTCCGCTAGCCATATGTTACTAGAAAATGAACATGGGTCAATAAGTCTACAAAAGACAAATTGCACAATGATCAACAAATGATCTTGTTTCAAGTGATATACCAAATATCCCCTCGCTGTTCTATTGTACAGAATTACCAATAGACACAAGTCCTTGAATTTCAACTAAAGTTTCTTATGAAAAGTAAATTAAGTAATATTCCCAGAGGACGAGGGGGGTCGGAGTAACCACTTAAATCCCTGACCACTTAGGCTCTTATCGCCTTTTTGACAGAATATCCTTTAAACATTTTCTCAATAGAATCTTTTAGCAATTCAAACTCAGTAATACACTTTCACTTTTACAATACAGAATTTGATATGTGTAGATATATGTGTATGTGTCAAACAATATTGGATGGAATTACTTGTGTAAAATTACACTTTAAATTCTCAACCAAGTATGTAACACACAATTAGTTTTTCAACTTTATCACTATGTGTATTCTTGTGATAATTGAACGATCTAATAATAACTTAAATCTATACTACCAAGATTATTGTGATTCAATATATGATTTACTAAGTTAATATTATGAATACTTAAATTAATATAAGTCTTTGCAGTTTGTAAACAATTCCAGGACTAAATCGTTAGTGTCGCGTTCGTATCTACGTTCGAACGAGACTGTTCAGCGTGTGTACGTTCGTGTTGCGTTCGAGAACGCGTTCGAACGAAGTGTTCCAGAGAGTTCACGTTCGTGTAGCATTTGATAACGCGTTCGAACATAATGTTTCCAGAGAGTTCACGTTCGTATAGCGTTCGACAACGCGTTCAAACGGAATAATTCCAGAGAGTTTGTGTTCGAGTTGTGTTTGAAGACGCGTTCGAACGTTCTTAGGCAGAAAGCTTGCGTTCGAGTTGCGTTTGAAGACGCATTCGAACGTTCTTACGAATTTTCAGATTTTTGCCTTTACGTTCGTCGGGCGTTCGAACGCCCTACGTATTTTTCCATGCACATACTGTATTTTTCCAGAAATTCTCTTAATTACGCATGCGATTTTTTATCTAACAACATTAATTAATAAGTTCTTAAGATTGTTGGGTATTTAGTGTCATTAAACATCAATTCAACATGCTTATAACAATCAAACCACAGAATTCAATAGTAGATCTAACATGCAAAACCCTAGAATATCAAGAACTCGAAACTGTTAAAATGAAGGAAAACCTGGAAAAACGACGAATGCAATAGTCCAGGTCGAGAAGATTCTCTGTCCTTAAGAACTTATCATCCCCGTCTCGGTGCTCTACGAATTTCGTGGCTAATGTTCTCCCAGGATAACCCGGATTCCTCTTGGTCAAGGGGCACGCCTTAACAAGATCACGAACTTGAAAATGGTGGGACTCTCTCTTTACTCAAAACCGGAATATATGAGACTCAAGATTTTTTTTCTTAATTGGGTACATAGAATAAACTTCCACCCTCCTTAAAAAGACATGGAAATGTACCTTAAGGGCACCATTTGGTTTGTGATGCAATCCTCCTAAGGGTTGTATCCCTTCCATGTATCAAATGAAGGTTTTTATTTTAAATTGGAGGACATATCTCCATGAAGTACCATCCAAAAGATATGTCCATTCTCTATCCAAAGTCAACATTTTGAAGAATTTTCTACATATCTATGTGAAATAAACATATTTAATATTTAATATTCGAGTTGATTATTCATTACATCATCATTTACACAAAAATAGTTTAATTAATCGAGGGGAGATGAGAAGAAGGAATTGGTCATCCAAAATTGATGTGGCCATGATAGCAATTGCCAATTGGTGTAACAATTTTATATAATTTGAACTCGTCTGTATTTCTTTGTGGGCAGTTTTATAATAATATAAAATTTTCTATATATGGGTTTTCATAGCTCCAATTTTTATTTTAAATAAGTTTATAATTGATTAAGTTTTATTTTTACATGAAAAAGAAAATAGAAGTATATTATTTTTATTTAAAAATGTCATTTAAACATATAAAAATTTAAAATAATTCAGGTCTCTTCATCCAAAATTGACCCAGCAATCCATGGTCTAAGATGAACTATTAAAAAAACAAATCTTTCGCTGCCGAAAAAAAATGTTTAGAAACATTAAGAATCCATTGAAAGTATCCAAAAATTTTCCAATGAAGATGAATATCATATTATATTATCCAATTGTTGTAATTTAGTATTTTCTGTTCTTTTTGGTCTACAAAAGTCATTTGGTGATTGTTTATTATTATAAGAATTTGGATCCAATATACTAATTTTTTAATAATCTTTTGCCACACATACATTAATAGAAATAAATAACTAAAATTTAATTATATGTAAATTCTTAAAATATTATTATCAAATCAAAACGAAGATATATATGTACGAGCACCAATTCGAAAAAAATAATATTTTTTAAAATCTTATTTAATAATTATCAATCATCACTACAATAAAATTGATTTTTAATGGTGAAAATTAATACATTTAGTGCATAATTCATAAATAGCTCAGCACACATGAGAATCCAAGTCCTCGTTATAAATACCTCTAAAACACCAAACTTGATAAACACAATATATCTCATAATCATCACCATCACCTTATACAACAAGAGAGAAAAACCCTCAGCTATGTTTTACTCGATCCTCATCGTCCTCCCCATACTCCTCTTCTTATTTAGCTGCAAATATTTGTCTCTAAGCTTAAATTGCCACCAGGTCCAAAGCCATGGCCCTTCATCGGCAACCTCAACCTCATTGGTCCTCTCCCTCACTTGTCCATCCACAAGCTCTCCCAAAAATACGGACCCCTTATGCACCTGAAATTCGGGTTCTCCTCCGTGGTGGTGGGCTCATCAGTTGAAGTAGCAGAGCTTCTGCTCAAATCCCATGACATAAGCTTCGCTTCTCGGCCAGCGCTTCTTGCTGGGAAACACACAACTTACAATTATTCTGGCATGGGCACCGCACCATATGGTGCCTATTGGCGCCAAGCACGTAAAATTTGCATCATGGAGCTTCTAAGTGTGAAACGTTTGGATCAATTTGAGTACATGAGGGTTGAGGAAAGAAATGCCTTTCTATTTGGATTGTTCAAATCAGAATCAACGCCTGTTCATTTGAAAGATCGTCTCTACACACTCAATCTCACTTCGATTTGTCGGATGGTATTAGGAAAAAGGTACACGGATGAAGGCGAAAACAATTCTGTGACTCCAAAAGAGTTTACGGAGATGCTTGAGGAATTGTTCTTGCTCAATGGTGTTTTGGATATAGGGGATTCAATTCCTTGGATTGCTTCCTTGGATTTACAAGGGCATGTTAAGAGGATGAAGGCTGTGAGCAAGAAGCTTGATAAATTTTATGAGGAGATTTTGGATGAACATTATGCAAGGATGAAATCGGTTAAGGACTATGGGGTTAATGATTTGGTTGATGTTCTGCTTCAGCTTGCTGATGATCCTACTCTTGAAGTTAAGCTTCAAAGAGAACATGTCAAGGCATTAATCCAGGTATAATTAATGTGCTTAGCTAAGTACCTTCATTTTCCTCTCACTTCTACTACTTTGGTGATATTTTAATTTATTTATATTTTAAAAAAATTACCAATTGGATACTTGACCTCGTGGATG
Source organism: Zanthoxylum bungeanum (assembly GCA_019454045.1). NCBI lineage: Eukaryota > Viridiplantae > Streptophyta > Magnoliopsida > Sapindales > Rutaceae > Zanthoxylum > Zanthoxylum bungeanum. The sequence goes on from SKCR01032839.1 coordinate 15,611, forward strand.
TAATGGGTATTTAAAAAAAATGGGATATTATCATTTCTTATCACTTAAAAATAAGCAAAAATTTAGTCAAATTCAAAAAAATTTAAATTTATTTAATTTCCATCCAAAACCATTTTATGTGTATCAATTTTCATCTGGCATGTATCAATCTACAAACGTTGTTTTAGGAAAATTATCATTATTCCACATTTGATTTGTGAAAATTCATAGAATATAGGAATTCCGAATGAAAATTGATACATTTTTAAAAATGTAATTGAATTTTCGCCTATTTTTTGATGGAAAAATATTAATTTCCCCAAAAAAAAAAAGGAACTAAACAATAAAAAAGAGAAATGAAAGGATCTAAGAGTCATTCATTCTAATAATCCAAAAGTCTCTTAATATTAATAATTTTTTTTTGATATTTAGGATCTTTTAACTGCGGGAACTGACACCTCGGCGATCAACGTAGAATGGGCAATGTCAGAGCTCTTAAAGAACCCCAAAGTTATCCGTAAGGCAACAGAAGAGTTAGCAAGAGTAATTGGAAGAGACAGATGGGTAGAAGAGAAAGACATTGTTAATCTTCCATACATAGAAGCAATTGTTAAAGAAACGATGCGCCTCCACCCTGTGGCACCATTACTTGTTCCTCGAGTTGCTAGAGAGAATTGCAAAGTTGCTGGCTATGACATTCTGAAGAACACACGTGTGCTTGTTAATGTATGGGCAATAGGAAGAGATCCAACCATATGGGAAAAACCTAATGAATTTTGGCCGGACAGATTCATCGGAAAAGAGATTGATGTTAAAGGCCATGATTTTCAATTGTTGCCATTTGGTTCTGGGAGGAGGATGTGCCTTGGTTATGGTCTAGGACTTAAGGTTGTTCAGTCAAGTTTGGCAAATCTTTTGCATGGTTTTGAATGGCAATTACCAGGTGATATGAAGAATGAGGATTTGGATATGGAGGAAAGATTTGGGCTCACAATGTCTAGAAAAATCCCACTTGTTCTTGTCCCTAAACCTCGTCTTCCTCTTCATCTTTACTCACAGTGACTAGTCTTCCTCTTCATTTAAACAAAAATATTTGATGGAGTTTAATCTCTTGAAGGGATAAGCCTAGTAATGAAAAGTATGAACTCAATAAATTTTGATCGAAATGTAATATGTCTTTTGAAGCATATTTAGTTATATTGTAATATGTAATTTTTCTTGTTAATAAATAATGGTTAAGATATATACTTTTATAATACCTAGAATGAGTCATAATTTGGTTTTAATCCTAATATATTATTGACCTAAATGGTTATACTATTGGAAAATACGCATAATATATTAGCACTGTTGACTGATTTGAATAAAGGTGGCTACAGGTTCAGTTCGGTTTCAAACCAGAATCGAACCGAACTGTTACAGTTCCACAACTTGTGGAACCATATCCGAACCGGATCCACAAGAATGTGAAACCGTGAACGGGAGCCGGACTAGACGTTTCCGATTCGATTCCGGTTCAATTTATATTTTTAAAGAACTATGATTTAAAAAAAAAAATTAGTAATTGGATATTATTACAAAATAAATATAATAAAAAATTACTAAAAAAATTTTAATACATTAAATGAAAACTGAAATTAAAAATAAAATAATGTGTTTGAACTTAAATTATAAGAACTTAAGATGTCTATGTATCATCTTGGGGTGTGAGGAATCAAAGCTCACGTAATTCCTTTACATTTTTAGATAGTTAACCTCATTATAATTATTTACTCATCATTATTATACCTTCTTGAAGTTGATTATTAGCTCCCGTTTTGTTTGCAGATGCATTGTTGAATAAGTCTTCAAAATCATCGGTGGCATCTTTTTGTTGCCTTAGATTAGCTCGGGTCCAATTAATGACACATGTCGTTGCTTCTAAGGTGAATAGATATAATGAAAACCGTCTCGTTTCGAAAATATTACCTCCTAACCTGAAGACCTGTTCAACCACAACAGAGGAAACATGTGGTCCCAACATCTTTTTAGTAATAATCGATAAAAACATGATAGATATTTTGATATCGATTCCTAAGTTGAATTTAAACGAGTTGGAACATATCATCAAAATTTAATTGGTTTAACACAATATAATTTACAAAACTTGGTCCATTCTCTCCTAACATTAGCATCTGACAAATTATAATTAAGTGCATTCTTAATATGATCAATGTGACATTGTAAATAAGTCAAACCATCTTGAACACATAAACTAAGGACATGTCATGTGCAACGAACATAAAAAATCAGCCCCCAAATTTGGTTGACATATTTCTTTTAATTATCTAATTGATGCAATATTTGTAAATGCATTGTCAAAATCAATTGTGAAAAGTTTACCTAATAAATTATATTTATAAAAAAAAATTACTTTAATCATTGTATAAATATTATGCATAGTTTGTTACTCGTCAAAAACTCTAAATGCAATAAGTCGTTTGTTTCATGATACATCAATCCAAAGACAAGTCACACTCATATAAGAGTGTGTTTACTAATGGTCACTTCAAATATCAGAATAAATAGAAAAACTAACTTTAATATCTTTAAATAATTCATTTAAAATAATGTTATCATCTTTGTATAATTTAAAATTTTATCATTTTGTAATATTTTTAGGCATTTTATAGAGAGTATGATTTAAACTATTTCGATAACAATTAGTAAAAGTAATTTTTACACCAAAACTTAAAAGAAAAATGTCCAACAAATTTATTACTGTTGGTTATGTTGTTTTAATAGATAAATAGTTATTTGTAATGATGTAATATTAATAATTATGTAATATTAACAAACGAATAAAATTAATCAATTGCTATGCCTTTTGAATCATTATTGTGATAAGTCCTAGTTAGAGTTATGAGAACAAACGAATAAAATTAATTTCTGGTATCAACAGAGTGGTTTCTCTTGTAAGGGAGAGTGAAAACCACATGTTATTTATTAATTTTCTTCACCAAATTATCGTGGTCATAAAAACATTCAAAAAAAACACTAGTCCAAGAGTATTTCTAAAAAAAAAACTCTTCAAATATTATTTGTTGCTAAATATAGTGCCACTTTATCAAAATTGGTTCCAATATGAAAACCAATTGAGATTCTTTAGATTATATTTCTATCTTTAAAAAAATGATATTTTATTTCTCACTTTTCAATATCAAAGAGTGGTTTATCTCTCTTCAGATCTTATTTAAATATTTTATCTCCCATTCACTTTATTATATAATATTTTATCTTCTTTCACTTTATTTTAGTGGTAGTAGTTGAGGTTATTAATAAATATTAAATATTAAAATAATATAATTAAAGCGGATCTCATTTAATTTGATTAAAATAATAAAAAATTATTTATATGATTTCTATTATATTAATATTATATAATTTTTATATCACTTAAAATCATATAACTAAAGTGGCCCCTTTAATTTGATAAAAATAATATAACCTTATTTTTTTTATTTGAAGAGATTTTTGAAGAGATAATTTTTTTTTCACTTTTTAATTATCACATAAGTAATTAAATAGGTATTTAAAAAGTGAATTTTTTAAAAAACTTCTTAGAATTTTCTAATATTTCTTCACAATAAATACCCTAGATCCCGAAGTTTATGAGCTTTTTATACAATATAATACATGGCCGCTTGCTTTGACTTTGTAATTTTAGTGTATTAAATTCTCTCTCTTATACTCGGCCACGGTTCCGGTTCGGAATCGAAACAGAATCGGAATCGAACCGGATGGAACCGTAAGATTACGGTTCCATCCGGTTCCGGTTCCACAAAATTTGGAATCGTAACCTTAAGGTTCTGTTTCTCGGTTCAGTTCCGGTTCAGTTCGATTTTGCGGTTTCAGCAACCTAAAACCGTAGAACCAAACAATTCATTTCGATTTTAGAACCGAACCGAATCGTGACCACCTATTCTCTCTGTCAACTAATATAACCATTACTTCCCCTACCGGTAGCACTCTAATTTTGGAAAAATTATATTATGTGCCGGTTGTGGGAGCCAGTTGCTGTGAGAGAAATGACATATACACCCAGCACATGATATACCACCTCCTAATATTGTGCTTTCATAAAATTCTTTTTATTTATTTATTTATTTTTATTCGAAATGTGACCTATGGAACACTCCTTTCAAGAAGATTAAACTGTCGTTTCTTTATTTATTTATATATTTAATTTTGTTAAACGTGACAAATGGAACACTGCTTTCAAGAAGATTAAACTGTCGTTTCTATGTTAAACATATTTAAACCCAACTTTTTGCATTTACGTTCACAAGGGGATGAATCAATCGCCACGCGGTTGTAATAAAAGTATGAGAATCGGTTTTTCCTCACGCCAATATTGAAGAGGAAATATCCCACATTGATTCTGAGGATCGACAGTTCCAGCGACAAACTCAGGAATTGATTGGAGAGGTAACTAGCTCAAGTTTAGATCCAATATTGACCTGAGTTGAGTTGTATTAAACTGTTTATAATTTTTTGTCACTTGGATTTTAGTAGTGATACATAATAAGTTTCAATTATATTTAGATTAATATCCAACAACTATCAATTATATTTTATATAAGAATCAGTACAAAACTCAGTTCAACTCAGTATCAAATTCACATCCAACTAGTTGAGTCGGCCTAGGTCATAGGCAGGTTAGGCAACCCGCCTATGGCTCCAATGTTTTTCCCCAAATAACTAGTTGCTAAAGGCCCCAAACTTTTCATTATAATATTTTCATGTGGCTAGTGGCCTCAAAATATAAAAATGGCCTTAGGCCTTGAAGATACTAGGTCGATCCTATTAGCGAGCTAGTTAATTCAAATTGAAAATGCAAGTTGTGACCTTAGTACACCTATGGAAGGGATACATGTAAATCAAGTAGAAATATAAATTAACTATACTAACTAAGATAAATCCTCGAAGATTAGTGTTTCTATGGTTAAATAAATTAATTGCCACAAAAACAAATGTGTTATATCAAGTATTCTATAACATCTCACTAGAGGCATGAAGCTACTGGCATGAGACATGAGTAACTCATCTCCCTGAACTTCAATTCAAACGAAAAATGAACATGACGCATCCTAAAATTAGACAACCTGGAGCATAGTCCAGTACTAGAACGATTTTAATGAACATCAGATTTGCAAAAAGGACCTCCGGTCCAAACCCAAGACATATCAATTCTCATCATCAATACTTCAGGGTTTCGTGCCCACAATCACACATACAAATCAAAATAATTATTTACATACATAAAATAGCGTACATTGCATGACTCAAAACACAACTAACAAAACTCATAGACTTCTTTAATATTTCCCCATGACTTTATAGTGGCTGAATGCAACTTGGGTGATCCGTCGCCTCGAGCATGCCTTTCCAAAACTTGAATGACTGACCAATCTAGTCGCCAACCTACAAAACCAGCAAACTGTTATGGTGTGAGTTATAAAACTCAATAAGTAACCACGCTCATACCATAAAAGCCGAGAATAAATCTTTATAATAATGTGGGTGTGTATATATAATACAAATATAAGTTTTTAGAAAGTCTTTAACATATTCTATTCAAAATCTTTCAATTTTCATACTATTCTTCATACTCTCCATCTACAAAGTTCTCTGAAATTACATATATGTCTATCGATCTAAAAAACTGAATTCATGAGGCATACTTGATATGCATGTAACACCCCGCCAAAGATAGGATGCTACCGGCAGGTGACGGGTGTAAATCATCTCCATAAGCCTCTAAATTTATAAAAAAAAAATCTGACATGATGTATCCTAAAACTGGACAACCTTTATCTCAGTCCAGCATCAAAACGAACTTGAAACAAACATCATATATCAAAATGGACTTCAGGTCCACACCAACACATCAAATTCATCACCTAAGGGCTCTATGCCCATATCATCTATCAATACTCAAGGGCTATGTGCCTATAACTGTTGGGGTTTTGGGTGGTAATTCGGGTAAACGCAGCGGAACGCGAAAAATCAAAATTTTCCGATTTCAATTATTTTTCTTGGGTAATTAAAATAAATTTATTTATTTCAATTACTCAAAACTTAAAATCTGAAATTTTTTACCAAAAAATCAGATTTTTCAGAATTTACCAATTTTCCCCAAAACTTTGTATTTTAATCATTTTAGTCCAAAATTGTCAAATACAATTCTAATTGATTCCAAATCAATTCCAAAATGATTTATTCATGTCTTATACATGAAAATATAATTTGCAACTCAAGAAAATAATTTTTCCATTATTTCCGAATAGTTCCTCAATTTTCAAGAATTTACAATTTGGTCCTTTTTGTTCAAAACATGTCAAGATCAAATCCAAAAATTTCCAAATTTAATATACGTCATATATACATCAAAACTCATCACATATATGAAAGAAAAGCCCCAATTTGGTGAAGGTTAAAAACCTTAATTTTTTAATTTCACAAATTAACCAAATTAACACCAAATTAATCAAATTCAAAACTTTAATTCAATTCTTACAACACCAATCAAGCCTCACCATCATGAAATAGCTCAAGAACAATTCTAGGACAATCATGAGTGGCTAAAAGACTCTAGAATGGCAACTACCATCAAATTGTTAGAAAAAATTCTTAACTACACCTAATTAACATTCTTTAAAATTCATACATGCTAACATCTTTAATCTAAGTTCCCAAACATCAAAAACACATCCATAAAAGAGTATATATGAAACTAAGCTAATCATATAAAAGCCTAGTATGTAAGAAACAATTTTCATAAAGAGAAAGTAAGGAAAAAACTTACAAAAAACCTTATTTTTCAAGCTTTTTCTTCCTTTTCTTTCTCATTTTCTCTCTTTCTCTTTTGTATTTGTGTTTTAGGGTTCTTAGAATAATGAAACAAAAAAGAAAAATTGTCTTTTATAATTTTCCTAAATGACCGACACAAGGGAAAAATAATAGCCACTAATTTTTCAATTTTTATTCATTAATTCATAAATTGGAAAATGATTTAATTTTTATTTGTGGTAATAAATTATCAAATAATTCAAACCTTATCACAAATAAACCAATTAAATCATGTCAATCCAACCAATCAAAATTGGCCACTTTATCCAATAAAGAAATGACATTTATCTTACTTAGAAAAGTAAATAAGATATTAAATATTTAATTAGTTCAATTATTCAACATTTGAATAATTAAATAATAAATACAAATATCTCAAATATATGTATTATATTTACATTAAATAATCAAATATATTAATAATAAATGTCAAATATCACAATTCGACATTTAATAAATGGCCAAAAGATCTCAAAAGCACGTATTTACGTTTAAACGTTGAACAACTAATAAATAATCAATATTATTTATAAAAGTTGCACTAGTACCCTACGAGTATATCTCATTAGTGAGACTCTCTAGGTTCAGGCATATCCGTCACGAAATCCAATTTTGTGTCCATAATCTACCCACCCGTAAATTATGACGAACACAGATAAAATCTCTGAACCATACAGGTCGAGGTCACTGCATACGTATAATCCTTCCGTCACAGGTATCAGGATTATCCCAGAGATATAGATATAAACGTCAAATCTCTTTAGGTATAATCTCGTCGACGATTCTATTAGCAATCTCTTAAAAAATACTTAGAACTGATTTCTACAGTGTACCACGGGTCCATGGATTTAACAGATTGCTAATTCTCTAATGGATGCCTATGCTCTGTACATAGAACTGATGGATCCTATCTTGATACGCACATGATATCATGAGGATCAGTCCACACCCAAAGAATATGTGGAGGTCTGATCTAAATAGATCGGTGACGTGACTGCCATCAAAGTGTGGAGGATGCCTCATACATCTACAGTTACGACGCTTTTGCAACTGTATCATAACCAATCACTCTATGGTCATTTACGTCTTTACCATATAATAAAAGAATTTATATTACATAAACTGTTTATTTATTCATTAATAAAATATATACATGAGTATTTATAGGGAAATACATAAGAAATCGGTGCTCAGAGCACCAAACCTAACAAAATCTCCAACTTGCTATAGTGCCAATATCGATTGTATCTAATACCCATCGACTCCACATGTTTATCAAATAACTTCGGAGGTATGGCCTTCATGAGCGGGTCTGCTACATTATCTTTACTGTGAACTTTGCACACGACAATGTCACCTCGCAACACAATCTCTCGAATGATGTGGTACTTTCGTTCCACATGCTTCGACTTTTGATGCGCCCTCGGTTCCTTTGCTTGTGCAATGGCACCAGCATTATAACAATATAACGGAATCAGATTCTCGATACTTGGGACAACTCCCAATTCTGTGATAAACTTCTTAAGCCAAACAGCTTCTTTTGCAGCTTCAAAAGCATCAATATATTCCGCCTCAGATGTGGAATCAGCTGTAGACCCCTATTTGGAACTTTTCCAACAAACTGCACCTCCGTTAAGGGTAAATACGAATCCTGATGTAGACTTTCTATCATCGGGATCCGATTGGAAATCAGAATTCGTATACCCATTAACCTGCAGTTTGTTTCCTCCATAAATGATAAACTTATCCTTAAGTACCTTTAAGATACTTCATGATATGTTTAACGGCCATCCAATGGTCATTTCATGGATTGGACTGATATCTATTGGTTACACTAACCGCGTAGCTAATACCAGGCCTCGTACATAATATGACATACATTATGTTACCCAAACATGAAGTATAATACGGATTAGACATTCTAATCCTCTCATCTTCTGTTTGCGGACACATCTTCTTCGTAAGATGAATACCATGTCTAAACGGTATATTTGTTGTTTTACAGTTAGCAAAATTGTACCGTTCTAAGATCTTATCTATGTACGTCGATTGGGATAACCTAATAAGCTTCTTTTCTCTATCCTTATAGAGCTTTATACCCAAGATATAAGAAGTTTCACCTAGGTCTTTCATGGAGAAATTCTTACAGAGGTAAGCTTTGACGCCTTGCATCATTCCTATATCATTCCCAATGATTAGGATGTCATCAACAAAGGGAACCAAAAATACTATCATACTCCCACTAGCCTTCTGGTACACACAGGATTCTTCCGTATTCTTGAGAAAACTAGACAATCTAATAATCTCGTCGAATCGAAGATTCCAACTTCGCGAAGCTTGTTTAAGTCCATAAATGGACTTCTTAAGCTTAAAAACCATGCTTGAGGTTTCGCTGGATACAAAACCTGTAGGGGATTCTCGGGTCGGGCGCAGCGAAAACTTGGGTCGAGCTGAAATCGTATTTCAAAACTTTTTCAAAATACCGAGTAGATTATTCAATATCTAATATGAATAATCTATTCGAATTTCACCAAAACCCAAAATTAATTACTCATGTGTATGATCCAATCAGATGAAGTAATAATTCGACCACAAAAGGCCCTTTGTGCCGACCACATTAGGTCCGACCAGACGAGGTCCGACCACATTAGTGCCGACCACATTAGGTCCGACCAGACGAGGTCCGACCACATAAGTGCCGACCATATTAGGTCCGATTAGATGAGGTCCGACCACATAAGTGCCGACCACATTAGGTCCGACCAGACGAGGTCTGACCACATAAGTGCCGACCACATTAGGTCCGACCAGACGAGGTCTGACCACACAAGTGCCGACCATATTAGGTCCGACCAGACGAGTTCCGACCACATAAGTGCCGACCACATAAGTGCCGACCACATTATGTCCGACCAGACGAGGTCCGACCACATTAGTGCCGACCACATTAGGTCCGACCACAGTCAAACAGAAGAGTATTTTACATGCATCATATACAAATCCAAATACTAAACATAAATGAAAAGCCAAAAGGTGGTACAAGGTCAGAAACTTGAAACCAACACTTAAATCAAGTTTCTAAAACACCATTACAAGCCTCACCACAATGAAATAATTATAGAACAATTCTAGGTCATCTAAGAGTGGGTCAATAACTCTAGAATGGCAACTAGTTTCTTAAACCATCAATAGAATACTTATTAACTCATTAGTAACATTCTATGATCTTTATACATGCTCAACCCTTTCAGAAAAACTTCCATTCTCCAAAAATACATAGAATAAAGAATATAAAAACATAAGAACATCACAAGATGAAGACCACAACAAGAGGAACATTTTTCTCTCTAATGGCAAGTTGGAAATACTTACTAAATTCCAAGCTTTTCCTTGTTTTTGCTTTTCTTTCTCTCAAGCTTCTATGTCTTCTTTCAATGGAGTTTTAGGTAAAGTGTGAAAAGGTTATTAAACCCTAAATGAAACAAAACAATATATACTTGTGTATTTTTTGTCTTGGCCGAAAATTGCCAAAGGAAATTAACAAGAAATTTGTTTTAATTTCATTTGAATTTCAACTTGCAACTTGATTAAATGATCATTACATTTTAATGATAAATTCAACCAAGTCAACAATTTCAACTTAGCCATTAAAAAAAATATCATAACTTTAAAATATCTATACTTTAATTTATTTAATCATTTAACAATTAATTAATCAATTAATTAATTAAATACAAATATATTAAATATATGTATAATATTTACATTAAATATTAAATACATATATTCATTTATGATATTAGTCAAATATCTCATTTTGACAATTAATTAATGTGTATTTGAATTAATCAAGTATTAAATGCAAATACACAAAAATTAAGGAAATGACTATCGGGTCCCATCACATGTATTTTGCGTTTAACCTTTAAACGACTTTATAAATAATTAATATTATTTATATATGTTGCCCTAGTGCTCTACGAGTATATTTCATTAGTGAGACTCTATAGATTCAGGCATATCCGTCACGAAATCCAATTTCGTGTCCATAATTTATCCACCCGTAAATTATGACGACCCCGGATAAACTCGTTGAATCATACAAGTCGAGGTCATGGCAAATGTATAATTCCTCCGTCACAGGTATCCGGATAAATCCCAAAGATATAGATGTAAACGTCAAATATCTATGGGGATTATCCAGTCGACTATTCTATTAGCAATCTCTAAATGAATGTTTAGAACTAGCTTCTAAACTTTACCACGGGCCCATGGTTTTATCTGATTGCTAATCATATGGACTACCTATGCTCTGGTACACAGAACTGACGGATCTTATCTTGATACACATAGGACACCCTGAGGATCTATCTACACCCAACGAACAGGCGGAGGTCTGATCTAAATAGATCGGTGACGTGACTGCCATCTAAGTGAAGAAGATGTCTCATGTGCCCACAATGGCATCTCAAGTCTAAGAATCACAAGTGCTACTCAACCCGAGAAGATTCTTATTGACGTTGGTGTACCATCCATTAAGAATCTTTGGTGAGTCGTTCAGTGTTTATCCGCTATAAACACCCACACGTATATACTAGTCTCCAAGACTATTGGTTCATTGAGAAACCATTGGAATCATATATTCCAATATACGACATGTACCGGTCTCAACGGTTTACTTTACTGACAAGTAGTGTAAACCTTGACCAGGAACTGTCTGAGAATGACAACGTCATGATACTACTCAATGTCAGTTGCGACGCTTTTGCAACAGTACCATGACTAATCATTCTAAGGTCATTACATCTTTACCATATACAAAGATAGATTATATTATAGAAACTGCATATATTATTCATAATAATAATATTTTACAGAAGTATTCAAAAGAAATACAACCGGGAATTGGCGCTCTGAGCACCAACCCCAACAAAATCTCCCATTTGCTCTAGTGCCAATTACAATTGTATCTAATACCCATCGACTCCACATGTTTATCAAACAGCTTCGGAGGTATGGCCTTCGTCAGCGGGTCTGCAACATTATCTTCACTTGGTACCTTGCACACGACAATATCCCCTCGCGACACAATCTCTCGAATGATGTGGTACTTGCGTTCCACATGCTTCGACTTCTGATACGCCCTCGGTTCCTTTGCTTGCGCAATGGCTCCAGTATTATCACAGTATAACGGAATTGCATTCTCGATACTTGGGACAACTCCCAATTCTGTGATAAAGTTCTTTATCCACACAGCCTCTTTTGCAGCTTCAGAAGCTGCAATATATTCCGCCTCAGTGGTGGAATCAGTTGTCGATCCCTGTTTGGAACTCTTACAACAAACTGCACCTCCGTTAAGGGTAAAGAAAAATCCAGATGTAGACTTTCTATCATCGGGATCCGATTGGAAATCAGAGTCTGTATACCCATTAACCTGCAGTTCAGTTCCTCCATAAATTATTAACTTATCCTTGGTACCTTTAAGATACTTTAGGATATGTTTAATGGCCATCCAATGGTCATTACCTGGATTGGACTGATATCGACTAGTTACGCTAACAGCGAAACTGATATCAGGCCTTGTACATAACATGGCATACATTATGCTACCCAAACATGAAGCATAAGGTTGGTTAGACATTCTAACCTTCTCATCTTCTGTTTGTGGACACATCTTCTTGGAAAGATGAATCCCATGTCTGAACGGTATGTTTGCTGTCTTACAGTTACCAAAGCTATACCGTTCCAAGATCTTATCTACGTACGTTGATTGGGATAACCCAATCAGCCTCCTTTGTATATCTCTATAGAGTTTTATCCCTAAAACATAGGAAGCTTCTCCCAGGTCCTTCATGGAGAAATTCTTACAGAGGTACGCTTTGACGCCTTGCAACATACCTAAATCATTCCCAATGATTAGGATGTCATCAACATATAGGACTAAAAATACGACCATGCTCCCACTGGCCTTCTGATACACACAGGATTCTTCCGAATTCTTAAGAAAACCAGACGATCTAATAATCTCATCGAATCGAAGATTCCAACTTCGTGAAGCTTGTTTAGGATCATGGAGAATATGAAGTTTGAGCCGGGCATGGGATCAGGTGTTGGAGGAAAACTACCAGACTTCAAGGGGCAGACCACCAGGAGAGGATTGGGATACAAATCCGACGAGGATAAACCGAAGACTAAGAAGAAAAGGGCTTAAGTTGGCAGACTACTTTTTGAAAGCTACGGGGTATCAATGAGAGCCTGAACCAGTGGAAGTCAATGAGATCATAGTACCAGAATTTGAGATCTTCCAAGACGTGATGGCAAAGAGCCGCGAGCAGAAGAAGTCACAAAGAAGGAAGACAAGTGGGAAGAGGAACTGATACAGCCAGAGAGCCTGATGATCGAGGAGAACAAGGAGGCCGAGGAAGGCAAGGCTGCGGACGGCGAATACATTTATTTCCCTGATTTATTTGATTATACTCATGCATTCGCTAATAATAAAGACATTCATTTCGCTTATTTTCCCGAGTCTCTTCCATTTAACTTGCACGACATGAGCATATTTGACATTAACTCAACCAAAACAAACGTATTTAACCTTGGTACGCCTGAAAGCCCAAGGGAGATTCTAATTGCTAGTGAGGTTACCTCTGAAGAACGGAAGGAATTATAAGGAATGTTAATCAAATATGCTAAGGTATTCGCTTGGTCCTACGAGGACATGCCCGGAGTAGATAGAAGTATCGCCCAAGATACGATACCGACTTACCCAAACTTGAAGCCGGTAAAGCAGAATCTCCGAAGGATGAAACCTAAGTGTGCCGAAAAGTTTAGAGAAGAAGTTAAGAAGCAGATAGATGTGGGATTTCTAGAAGTAGTGAAATACCCCGAGTGGTTAGCAAACATTGTGTCGGTGCCGAAGAAATATGGGAAAGTTAGAATGTGCGTAAATTATAAAGACTTTAACAGAGCTTGCCCAAATGATGATTTTCTTTTACCCCATATAGACGTACTGGTAGATATCGCTGCTTTATCTGCCATGTACTCATTCGTAGATGGGTTCTCGGGGTATAATCACGTCCTTATGGCTGAAGAAGACAAGCATAAGACTGTCTTTGTCACAGAGTGGGCACGTATTGTTACAAAGTGATGTCGTTTAGACTTAAGAACGCGGGAGCCACTTATCAAAGGATGGCCACTACGTTATTCCTTGACTTGATGCATAAAGAGATTGAAGTATACGTGGACGACATGATGGTGAAGTCAGAAACGAGAAGCGGACACATAGAAGCGCTATATAAGTTCCTTCAGAGAGTCGACAAATACAACCTGCGGCTAAACCCTAAGAAGTGTGTGTTTGGGGTAACGTCGGGAAAGCTGCTAGGACATACGGTAGGAATGAGAGGAATAGTAGTACCCTGAGAAGATCAGAGCGATTACCGAGATGTCTGCACCGAAGACAGAAAAAGAAGTTAGAGCCTTCCTTGGGAAGATCTAGTACATCAGTAGATTCATCGCCAAGCTGATGTTAGTATGCGAGCCCATCTTTAAGCTGTTGAAGAAAGACCAGCCGGTGAAATGGAATGAACAATGCCAATAAGCCTTCGACAAGATCAAGGAGTACCTAGTGAAACCTTCTGTCTTGAAACCGCCAAGATCAAGCAAACCTTTAGTGCTGTATTTGGCCATAGGACCCGAAGCGTTGGGGGCGATGATGGTACAAGCAGATGAGACGGGGGTAGAACATGCAGTCTACTACCTCAGTAAGAAGATGCTTCCGTATGAAGCCCGCTATCAAGAAGTAGAGAAGATTTGTCTGGCAGTAGTGTGGGCATCCAGAAAATTACGTCCTTACTTCCAATCTTACGAGATCCAAGTGGTAGCAAAGGAGAATCCCTTGAAGTACCTGCATTCGGTGCCTTCGCTAGTAGGGAAGTTAGGCATATGGTTGGTGTTGCTGACAAAGTTTGATATTGAGTATCTCACTTCCAAGGTAATCAAATGATGAGCCGTAGCGGAGTTTTTAGCACTGCAACCCATAGAAGGAGATCAATACAAGTTCGAATTCCCAGACGAGGAAATCCAAGCGATAATGGTCCAATGATGGAAGATGTATTTCGGAGCGGTGAATTATAAAGGAGTCGGGATAGGAATCGTTATAATAACCCCTGAATGAGAAACCTTGCCTATGGCCAAGAGGCTGACGTTCGGAGTAACCAACAACATGGTCGAGTATGAAGCATGCGCCTTCGGATTGGTAACAGTGATAACCTTAGGAGCTATGGGCTAGGGGCGTGGAAGTTTATGTAGACTCGATGTTATTAGTCCGACAGATGAAAGGAGAATGGGAATTGAAGGAAGAACGGTTGAGACCCTACCTATTTCACATCAGGAAG
The DNA here is from genome assembly GCA_019454045.1 of Zanthoxylum bungeanum. Lineage (NCBI taxonomy): Eukaryota > Viridiplantae > Streptophyta > Magnoliopsida > Sapindales > Rutaceae > Zanthoxylum > Zanthoxylum bungeanum. The sequence continues at coordinate 30,874 of SKCR01032839.1, forward strand.
TTGGCACAAGCTTTCCCCGATTGTAAATTCCAGCACTTGCCATGAGAAGAAAACCAAATGGCAGACGCGTTAGCCACCTAGCCGTACTTGGGAGAATCCGGAGAAGTTGGTGATGAGACCTCTAGTGTTGACGACAGCAAACAGGCCCAGTTACGAGATCAAAAGAATATTATAAGTAGAGGTCGATGATGGAAGACCTTGGTAATACGATATTCAGGGATACCTAGAATGCGGAGAATTCCCAGAAGAAGCAGGTAGGATGGACATGATAGCCATTCAGAAGTTGGCCTCCCAGTATGTGAGTTTGAAAGGAGAACTGTACAAGAGGCAATCTAATGGCATCCAGCTGAAGTGTTTAAGGGAAGAAGAGGCTCATAAAGTGATGGAAGAAGTACACGCCGGGGTATGTGGACCGCACATGAACAGATTGAATTGTCTCGTAAGATAGTGAGACAAGATTTCTACTGGTTGACCATGGAAGCTAACTGAACGAAGCTGGTGAAGCATTGCTATGATTGCCAAGCGCACGGTAACTTGAACCATCTACCACACACGGAGTTGCACAGGCTGTCGGAGCCGTGGCTTTTCCGGTATGGGGAATTGACATGATCAGAGAAATTCGACCGCACGCATCGAATGGACATCGTTTCATAGTACTGGCAGTAGATTACTTTTTGAAATGGGTAGAAGCCGAGTCATTTCGTAATGTTACGGAAAAGCAGATGGCGAAGTTCATAGCCCGGAACATCATATGTCAATACGGAATACCGCATCATGTAGTAATAGACAACGGAGTCCAGTTTCAAGGAGAAATGAAGGCGATGCTACAGAAGTACAGGATAGGACATCACAAGTCATCACCATACAGACCACAAGCAAATAGGGCTCTCGAGGCAGCCGATAAGACGATAAAGAAAATACTAGCCAAGATAAATGGAAGTTACAGAGATTGGGCGGACAAACTGCCGTATGCCCTGTGGGGGTACAGAACTTCTGTGAGAACGGCAATGAGAGCCACGCCATATTCGTTGGTCTACGGAATGGAAGCAGTATTACCGGTAGAAGTTGAGATACAGTCAATGCAGGTACTAGCGGAGGCACAGTTGCCTGAATGAGAATGGGCCTCGCAGAGATTCGAACAGTAGCATTATTAGATGAGAAGAGAATGAAGTCCTTGCATCATATACATATATACCAGAAGAGGTTGGCTCGAGTATTTAACAAGAAGGTGCGTCCTACCAAGATTAGAAAAGGTGACCTAGTACTCAAGCAGTCAAAGCCGTCAACGTTGGACCCGAGAGGAAAGTTCAGGCCCAACTGGGAAGGACCCTGTATATTCAAGAAAGTGATGGGAAACGGGGCAGTGAGACTGTCAGATTTAGAAGGAAACGAGTTCACCGAGCCAATCAACGTGGACAAATTGAAGCAATATTTTGTCTAAGGAGAGAATGTTGGGGTTGGTGCTCAGAGCGCCGATCCAGACCGTATTTATGTCTGATTCATGAATATGATCAATTCCTTTTTCCATAATATTACTTATTTATGGTTGCACCTCTTTTTTTTTATATATGTATTCAATTTGATTACGATTAGATTGAAACTAAATGTGGTTTAGTGATATGTATATATTAGACAAATGACCGATAATATATAATGCAGTACACAGTTACAAAGTTAGTTTGTAATTGACATTGGGAAGTGTTACTGCTAAATATATATTATCAAATATAGTTTCTGGTCAAGATTTACTAACACGGGTCGGTTAGTCAAATCCGTTGAGACCAGTACATGTCGTATATCGAGACTTGGTCCGATGGTTTATCCCAATGAACCTTCGACTTGAGATACCACTGTGGATATATGAGGCATCCTCCATGTTGGACAATTATGACCCATATCATCACTATTTGTACAGATCATGGTGTTGTTGTACAAATTAACTATGTGACAAAGGAGATTGCACTCTTATCATTTGTAATTAGATCACATAGATGTATAAATGATAGGAGGTCCCTATGATTAGTTCCTGGATTGAGAATGATATGAGACAATATCAGTCCACGAAGGATTAATCATTAAATATCCTAGTCAGAGCATTGTCGAGATTGGACATCGATAAATGCGTAAAAGACTAGTATTACACTTGTGCGCGTTGTGAGGGCACAACGGCATAGTTCTCATATATTTTGGTATATGATACTCATGCAAGTGTAATAGGAGGTTGTGTTTTACCGATGGTACGGGAAACAGCTTCGCTCTGGATAGACCCCCTCGGAATTCCATTGGTAATATGACTATGTGTCTATGGAAGTCCGAAATCAGGGTAGGTGTATTTGTTCTTAACCTGAGACTTGCACCGCTAATACTTGCAACAATCAATATACTTTGGTTTTGGTCGTCCAGGGCTTTAATCGGTTTCTGTGTACGCCTCTTCTGGGTATATCGAGAATCGTAGTGTGTTGGGTGTGATGTCAAGAGGGAAATATCACTCCAGTCATAGTGGAGATGATGGTCACGTAGGATACGGGACTGGTTCTCTTAAATGCTGCAGCTATCGGGATATTATGACAAGGTCATGTATATCCGATTATAGAGACTATTTACCAGACATCCGACATGTGCTTCGTACGGGCAGACACAATTCCAGCCCCAGGCCTAGCACGTGATCATCCGATATTGGATCGACATACGCAATACTATGTATACTACGCCTGATATAGATCGTTTATTCTTGTAAGCATGTTTCTGGAGAATTGGGTAGGTATGGCGCTTTGCTAGAAGCCGACCTTGTCTTGTAAATCGGTAAAATGTAGTACTAAGTACTTACGTGTTCGGATAGTCCGATGACCGTATTTACTGCCAACATATCCGGGGATCTCATGGGTCGCTTCCCAAAGATTCACCGATGACGTATCACTCGCACTTTAATTAATCTAGGATTAATTAGACGAGAGAGAGAATTAATCTGGGATTAACTGCGGAGATATTTTATCTGGGATAAAATATCAATTAAAGAGAGAGAACGATTAATTTAGAATTAATCGGTAAATTAATATATTCGATATATTATATGAAATTGGATTTCGACGCGGAATTAAAATTAGATTTTAATTCGGGCGAACGAGTTAATTTAGAATTAATTCGTTAGCGATGTGAATAGTGATTTCGCTAGGCATAATCATTTAATTGCGTCGCAACAGAAAATTCATTAATTTGGAATTAGCGAACCCGAGCCCGGGATTGTTTGCGAGCGCATTCGTTTTTCGAATTCGAATGCGGCACGCAAGTCAAATCATTAGTCACATCAAGCGTCAAATCACATGTCACTTTGAGTGATGTGACAATTGATTGATTGATTGATGTGAGTTGATGGGAAACATTTAATGCTTGACTTTTTTGAAATTGAAAAATGGTAAATGGTTAATTGATTTTGGAAATTAAAAACCTATTACACATTTTTCTTTTCACTCTCTCGCTTTTGCTCATGATTTTGGAGCCAAAACTCCGCTCTCTCTCTCACGTTTTTCCTTCTGTTTTTCTGGTTTGACCGAGTGATGAAAGAGAAGCTAAGGAAATTTGTGACAAATTTCTTGGGTGCTAGCACACATAGGAGCCATCCTAAGGTGATAGGGAACTCACTACATGAGCATGGAATCATCACTTGGAGCTTGGAGCTTTTATGGAGGACATCAATGGCCGAAAATGGTGGAAGAAAAAACTGGCACTGCCGTGACTTGGAGAAGGGCAGAAACTGATTTTTGTCTTCACCGCATCGACTCAACCGATCATAGTGAGTATTCCGCACCTCCTTTGATTGTATTCACATGTATTTTCATTACTTGATAATTATCCTTGGACCTTAGAGAACCAACAATGGTATCTTGAGCCAATATTGAGCATGAAAATGATTTAGGGTTAAAATTGGGCAAATTTGATTTTGAGCATGAATAATGAAATTGGATGATTTAATATGCTTAATTGATGTTTAATTGAGGATTGATTGGATCAATTTGATGAAAAGGTGTTTGGAACATTTTTCCCCAATTTTTGATGTGTTGGCCGAATACCACATGAACCCTAAAGTCTTGGATTTTTGATTTTTTGATGATTAGATGTGTTGGAAATCATTTGGGGATGTTGATTTAATGTTGATTTGGATTCAATTGGATTGGATTTAAAATTGGACATGAAAATCCTCCTTGGCCGAGACACTTGAAGCATGTAATTGGGTTTGATTTTTGTTAAATTGTGTTGGACATGATTTAATGATGATAAGCATGATTAATTAGGCTAATTGATGTTTTAGAAATGTTAATTGGGTAATTAATTATGTTATAAACTTTATGTAATTAAATTGGGAATTTGGAATTTTGTAATTTAATTGAATTGGGCCTAATTTTGTGAAATTGGGCTTAAGGGTTGTAATGGGCTTATTGGGCTTGGTTGTACCAAATTGGGTTTAGGCAAAATTGGTTGGATCCAATTAGGCCCAAAACCGCTTCCATAAAGCCCAAATGCGACTAATGGACCTTTAAAGTTTAATTGGGCCTAATAGGCCAAAATTGATTTCTAGGCTTATGGGGTAACTCCCGGATTGGACTTTGGTTATTGGGTTTGACCCGAGTTGACCAAAAGTCCAAGCCTTAAGAAATTAATTAAAAGCCCATTGGACTTTAATTAAATTGACGTTGGACATTAATCGGGCTTTGAGACCCGTAACGATTAAATTTGGAATTTAAGTCGTATAGGTTCGTTAATAAAGTGTAGTATTTAATTTGGAATTAAATAAGCGAATTAGAATTAAATGCATATTGAATTGGATTTAATTACGTTGTTTAATTTAATTCGAGAATTCGTACTTTGAGTACTTATTCGCAAAACGAGTTTGACTCGAGCAAAATCAAATCATTGTTTGAACATTAGATGGTCACTAATTATCAGATTAATTAATTTGATTAGATTGATTGATAGCATGTTTGTGTGAATACATGGTTGCGATGCATGGATAATGTATATCAGATGGATATTAGATGGGTAGGGCAATTTTATAAATTGTTGTAATAAATTTGATTTATTAATTGGACCTGCATGTCCAGCCTTATCACCTTCATACTCTTTGTATTCTTTTCTCACCTATTCCCCTCAATGTAAATGAGGTTTCTTTAGAAGTGTAGTGTAACATGTAGAAGTAATACTTGTGCTAGCGGGAGAGAGAAATGGAGAGATTTGATCTAGGATCATTGTGTAAAGTATCCATATGCATATCATTATTATTTTATTATACGCGCTTTATTATGTATTTAGAATGCATGTTTAAGGGTGTATGATGATGAGACTTAACAAAGATAATAAATTGGTTGCCAATTTGCACTCGAAAAACCCTCGCAAAATATTAAGCGTCTTCCTTCCATTGAGTGATTCTCACTCAAGATCCGAGACTGGCATTGGCTTGTTGGCCAAAGTCAAGGCCTTTGTCCGTCAATGATGTGTTTGAATCATGAAGGCTTTGTTCCATATTGGTGTCTTGTCCAAGTTGTGGTTTGTTGGCCAAAGTCAAGACCACTTTTTGTCCATCGACATTGATTACGAAGCTTTCCATGGTCAATGGGTCGCGCTTAACGGGGATCACTAAGTTTGTTGTGCCAAAGCCAGGGCTTAGTTGATTCAGAGGAAAAAGGTTAGGCAATACATTGGATGTATTGGCATATATAAGATATATGTTTCGGACTTGGATGTCCCGCTACCGGATCTAGGAATTGGATTGGATCCAATCGATCTTAGAGATCTACCTAGTTAATTATCATACAATTTGTTGGCCAAAGTCAAGATTGTGTGATATTTAATGAGATCCTAGCCCAGTAGGAAACACAGTTTCCCGAGTACTCGACAGAGGGTTAGAGGCTCGCCGAAAAATAGTGGGAGGCAAGAATTGAATTTGCAATACTCGTTTAATTACTTGCCATACTCGCTCAATCACAAATATCATTCGTCAAATAAATTAAATGTTAGTTGGACTAATATTTAAATGTTGTTTTAATAAACAGTTGGACTGTGTTCGAACTATTCATTTATAGTTGATTTTATAATTGGATTATAGTAATCAATATAATTGATTTTAATCTATTAAAAGTATAGTTGATTATATAGTTGGACTATAGTAATCATTATATTAAATAGTACCTGAAATCGTTGATTAAATAGTTGGACTATTAGAATAAAGATAAAATTGAAAGATTGACATTTAAAACATAATCCTACGGAAAATGTATTTAAATGGTTTAATTTTCAAAATTGGGAATAATTTTCAGGATGGTCCTGGAAAATAATAAGTTACTTTATTTGATAAAATAACATATTATGCCTAAGCCCGGAGTTAAGCAAATAGTAGAGCATAATATTTGGAAGATTTATGTGATGATAACTTTAGTGCTTAATCCATTTAGCTTGTTGCAGTAGATTCCTTAATTTCTTTGTCAGAACTAAGGGTTAGATCCTTAAAGTATGATAATGAAATTGAAGGATCTTCATAGATCTATTTTAGATCTTAGAAGTACTAAATTGCAATGAATAACTCTTGGAGAGTTAATGACTATTCTCAAGGAGATAAAGTCAAAGTTTGCAATTAGGCAAGTAGCGCAAGGCGCACCTTACTTCGATATTCTAGAAACCCGAAGCTTGGCCAAAGGCTTCTGGAATATGAAAAGGGAAAAGGCAAAATCATTATAATCTTCTGGGAAGATAAATGACATATCCCAAAATGTCTGCCTAAATGTGGCAAACGGGATCGCGGAAGCGTGACTGCCGTTTGGACAAGGCAGACATGAAGGAATTGAAGACGGGCTTGGCTCCGACTTCAAATATGTTTGTCAACATAATGTTCACTATTAGTATTAAAATTAGATTTTAAATACTTAGTGTGGAACATAAAATATATATATATTGATGTTCAGAATCTGCTGTGAGCAGGATACTGACTTCAGTTGAGATTCATCTACGAATCGGAAACGGGACGAAAGTCGCTGTTTTAACCATAGATACCTATTTTAGGAACTACCCTTCAGGTTTGTACCTAAATCAGGAAACTGTTATAATATACTAGTTTGACTAGAAACTTATCTTTATATCAGTGTTTAACCCGCTGCGGGTGAACCTTTATATTCTAGAACACTAAAGTGTTTTATTATATAAAGATGATATTGAGATAAACACATTTGATGTGAATAACAGAATTTATATTTTGAATATAAATAATCTCAAAAACATAACATGACAAACAAATGACTCAAACTGATTTGATCAGAAGAAACTAATTTGTGGCATTGTTGTCGGGGACACAATTAAACAAGAATTGTATATCCACACTTTCGAAGAGTGGGTACTAGGACTAATTTTATCCCATTCAAATAAAGTCTACAAATTTAGTTTATTGGGCAAAGTGCCTAAAACACTATTTACTTGGTAAAAGTGTAAATGCCACCGACCTGTTAGCCCTAGTTCATAGTGAAGAAAGTGGGCCCATGTCTAGCTAGGCTAGATATGGATATGAATATTTTGTGACCTTTACGGATGTGGCATCGCGTTATGGTTATGTGTTTCTTTTAAAACACAAATCGGAAACTTTTACAGTTTCGACACGAAATAGACAAACAGATCGGCTAAAGTATTAAACCGTCACGGTAAGACCATAATGGAAAATACTTAAGCAATAAGTTTCTAAAATACTTGAAAGAGTATAGTATACTTTCAATGAGGACTCCTCACGGAACACGTCATTTTGACGGTGTGTCCGAACGGATAAACCGAATTTTGTTAGACATGATAAGGTTAATCATGAGTCGCTCTGAGCTACCATATCCTTCAACGGATAAGCATTAACAGTGCAGAACTTATTTTGAATAAGGTTCCATAAAAGTCTGTTTGACAGATATCATATTAGATATGAACAGGAACGAAACCGGGTTTCTCATTCCTGAATATTTGGGTATGCTAGGCATATGTTTGGATGATACCAAACTAAAAACCCAAATTGGATAAGTTCCAAATGTAGGTTATCCTAGGGATACCAAAGTATTGTACTTATACATCTCACTAGAGAACAATGTAATTTTTGCTCACCATGCGGTTTTCCTAAGAGGAATACCGATATGCAGTGGTAAGTGGGAGGATAGTAAAACTCGATGAAAATCGGAGTAATACTATTCAAGGCACCATTCCTTAATGGAACATAAATAGTTCATCAAGGATGAAACTATTACCAATAATCTTCGAATACACAAGAACCGCGTAGGTCGGAGAGAGTCAGAAAACAACCTGGGGTATTGGTTTCTGATCTCAACTCATAAAGATGTCAATCTTATTGAAGAATACCAACTAACTACGTATGAGGAAGTGATACAAGGTATCGACTCCCTATTATGGCAAAGTGCCATGAATCTAATGGATTCCATGTACATCAACAAGTTTGGATACTAGTTGATGTACAAGGCATTGTGCCTATTGGTACTATAAGTCTTCAAGAAAGACATACATGGATGGCAACATACCAACGTACTAAGCTAGGATTGTAACGAAAATGTATCGTTATCAACATTGTGTTGATTGCGATTCAACCTTTTACCTGTTGCCACGGTAAATCCATTTGGATAATGCTTGCTAACGCTGCATGTTTCATTTATGAAATGTGTCAGCTGAACGGGAAAATCGATTTCCTGAAAAGGAAACCTTTTAGAGGATGTTTACGACATCCTGTCGGTTTTGTCGTACTAAAACTAGCAAACAAGGTTTGCAGGTTATTCGATCCATGTTTGGATTGAAGCAATCATAGGTTCTTAGAATTATCGTTTTGATGTAATCATAATGCTTTATGATTTAATTCAAAACGAAATGATTCTTGTGTATTGACCGGCGTAAACACACACTATAACGCAAGCGCACGTATCGTTCAAGTAGTATAAAAATATCGATCCCACGAGGACTTAATTCCTACTATTGTTATTAATTATTGAATCTATTTATTTACAGATATCTAATTGAGGGATAAGAGAATGATTGCTTGATTGATTTGGTTGATTGTAGTTTTGCAAAATAAATAAATAAATAAAAAGACAAAGAAAATACTAAGGAAAATAACAAAAGACACAAAGATCTAGGGTTGTGAATCATTCTAATATCTTTTAAGATGAAGTGATTATTTTATGTTTGTGTAATAAATCAGTTTACTAACCTGGAACACTAAATTATGCAAAAGCCTATGTCGATGGTCAGACGCAAATACCCAGTTTAACCCAATTGAACCATATGTCTATGTCAACCAAATTATCTGGATTCATTAAGTTTAAGTTCCAATTATGGCTACCCCCGCCCGACAGGTATATGTCTATCCTGTAAGGAAATCTATTAAATGGTTATCTATCCTCAAGGAAGATCGTGAGCTATTAAGTCTAAGGCTTAAACCTAAAATCCCTATGTCTAGTTCATTTTAGATTTACCACATCAATCTTATTGGTGATCAGACAACAAGAAGCATTAAGCTTAAGACTTAATAAGTAAACCTTTAAATTACCCAAACTATAAAATAACACCTTATAAACTTGTGATATTAGAATTCATCACAACCCCAGATAACTAACACATAACTATGGCTAGTAAGAACTTAAAAGTAAAATACATAAAGTAAAAATACCGAAAAGTAAAATAAAATAAAATGCTAAGGTAAAAGGAATTACTTTTACTACTACTAATTTATATATCTCCCATAAAATAATATATAAACTTGTGATAATATTACCAACCGACCAGTCTGGCGGTATCTAGATTAAGTCAAATTAAGTCCAACCAGCCATAAAGGCGGAACCAAAATTAATTACCAACCGACCAATCTGGCGGTATCCTTGATTAGTCGGTTTAAACCAGATTAAAATTAATTTACCAACCGACAATATAGCGGTATCCTTTTTAAGTCAATATTTTAAATAGTGAATATATTATTTTTAAGGGAGATTTAATCTAAATAGTAACAGTAAAAGAATTACCTTTCACCCTAGCTGGGGAAGTTACATTCTCATGGTAAATAGTAAAAACTGTAAAAAGTAAAAAGTAAAAATTAAATTACTATTATTACAAAACGTAATTAAAATTATTTACAAAACTAAAAATTAAAAACTAAAAAACTAAAAACTAAAGAATCTAGAGAGAGAAACTATCTCTTTAGATGGAATAGAAGAGAGAGAATGGTACAATGAATTCTGAAATCTCGAGCTCAATTTATAGGCGCGGGTAGGCTTCGGGCGTCGCGACTCCAGGGGGTTCAGAGTCGTGATGCTGGAATAGTGAGGCGTGGCACAATGACAGCTTGACACGTGGCGATTCGGATAAGAAGATAATGCGACACGTGGCGAGGCGGCTAAGAGCTCAATTATTATGCTGACGTGGCGCTGACGTGGCACTGATGTGGCAATGCGGCTGTGATCAATTGTCGGCACCATAAGATTGTGACACGTGTCACGGCGTGATTGGCTGATGATGACGTGGCATGTTGACTCAGTTGACTTGCTGACGTGGATGATGATGTGGCAAGATGCGTGGCATAGTTGACTCGTTGACCGAATGACGTGGTGACACGTTGGATGACACGTGGCACACATGGCGATGGCGACTGTCGGCACCGTAGGATGATGACACGTGGCACGGCGCACGTTAGCAAATTGGCTGTGATGGTGACACGTGTCACGGCGTATTTTAGCAAAGTCAAACTTCTCAAATTCTGACACGTTGACCCGGCGCATGTTAGCAGATTCGGCGCATGCTGGGCGTCGCGACGCGGGAAATTACCAAAATGCCTTTTTTTTGCCAATTTTCACTGTTTTGCCCCAAATCACCTCCAGAATGTCCTGAAACTTTATTTATCTACAAAATAACACAAAACACATCAAAATATTCACAAGACTCAAGAAACTATACAAAATATTAGGTTAAATGAGTGGGAAATAGTGATAGAAATACCACTCATCACACCCCTAAACCTAACATTTTACTAGTCCTCGAGCAAAACATAAAATAAAATAACATAAACATCTTTAAAATAAATTTAACTAAGCCACTTTCGTAAGGATCACGGTTGCATTTAGCATATGCAACAAGCCTTTAAACCCCTAGGTGTCCCTAGTGGACGAGTTGTAGTCTCGTGAGGTTTTACAGCAATATACCCCAAACATTTTACAAAAGTAAAAAGGTATTAAAACTAATTGCACACAAAAGCAAAAGACAAGCGAAAGAAAATAAAGAAGTTAGTGACTTAATTAAGTGAAACTTCTACTTCAAGTTACTAGTTGTTTTTTTCTTTCTAAATTACCTAATAAGTAAATTCTCCGATTATTTTTAACCATTCTCCATATACACAGCCAACAAGATATTAACAACTCATTTTTGCCCACAACAGTCATAAGTGCAGTTGATAAGAAGAGTAATATTTTCGTCCCAAAATTCCATCAGATTTCACACCTTTTTTAGCAATGGAATAAATTTTTCTGATTTTTCTGATTTTTTTCTTTGCTTTTTTTTCTGAATTTTGACTTTTTATTTATATACAATATCTTCGTCTATGTAGCGAGCTTTGGGTCGGTGGCTCCCAAACCATTGGCTTTAGGGCACCAGGTGTTAAGACACCCCTCTACAGACTTAATTACCCAGACTTCAGATATAATATATTTTTTTGTAGCATCTTCGATCCATGTAACGAGCTTTGGGCCAGTGACTCCCAAACCAGTTGGCTTAAAACACCCTTACAGACTTAATAACTCGGATCTCAGTTTTTTTTTTTTTTTTTTACTCCATCACTTTTTGAGATGCTTCCTCCAATTAAACTAGAGCACTGAATATTACAAACTTTTCAATTACAGCTCATGTCCGTATGTTACTATGCATGTTGATAATACCTGCCAACTGAGCATATGAAGATCCATTTTAGTCAGTATTATGGAGAATTTCACAAATTAAATAATTCAAAAGGAAATAAACAAAAGTTAACTTGTTTTGAAATAGGTTTGAAATACGTCTCAGGAGTGGAAATTCCTTTACACAGCTATCTCTCACCAATTTCACCTTTTTAGTCAAATACAAAAACGCAAAATATTTTTGTAATTTTTTGAAAATGTTTCAATTTTTTTTTGTATTTTTTTCGAAAAATTTTGGACTAAAACTTAAAACACAATACAAACAAGTACTATTAACTATACCTCACCCCCAAACCTAAATGAGACATTATCCCCAATGTCTTAAACATAGAAGAAAGTTTTAGAAGATAGTACCTGGTAGTTAAATTCTACAGGAAAATTAAAGGTTAAGATCCAGATTTATTCGACGCTTCTTACCACGATCATCATCGGACCATTTTATATTTGAAATGATAGGGTCACTTGTGGTTCATATGCTAAGAGTTGGTCAATTAGATCCGGAGCAGTTCTGGCAGTAAAGAGGAGTTCTTTCATAGGTTTTGACACGAACCCATTTCTCCGAGCATCATCAAGAAACACACAAAGAAAATCATAAAATCCATCAACGTTGAGCAGTCCAAGCGGTTTCTGGTGTATATTCAGGTTCGCCCAAGATAGCACTATAAAAATTTCCTCCAATGTACCCAGCCACATGGCAAAGCAATAAAAGCATCAGCACGGTTAATCATTTCTACCAGTCGTTCAGACATACCTACCTGGCACGATCAGTTCCTCTCCGTTTGATGATCCAATAAGATTTGCCTCTGCCAAGGGTTTTGGGATGATTCCCAAAACGTGACTGCCTCCTTTCTGTACAGCCTTTGAAACGATCCCCATCAGTCCAAGATTTCCTCCGCCATATATTAAGTGCATATTCCTTGCAGCTAAGACTCGACCCAATTCCTGTGCTGCTTCTACGTATTGTGGTTTAGTACCAACAGTACTACCGCAAAATAACCAGATGTTTCCAACTCGTCTTCTTGAAGTGGCTTCCATTTTTTTATGTATTTCTTTCTCAACTCTGGATGCCTTCAAAAGTGCAATGACGGGATGAATTTATAGTACCTGAAAAGGGTGAGTAATAATAGCACTAGTATCTTTCAAATGACGTTTGTTAGCTAAACACAAAAGAAAACGTGAAGGTCAAAAAGTCTGGATCCTGTCTACGAAAATAAGATAATTACAACAGAAAAGCGAATCAAAGCAATAATTAAGGCAACGGAATTGTGTACGCAATACGCCACTCGCTTGGTATAAAAATCCATTATGATGCGTCTCAAGAATTAATTCTTTAATTCTTTATCCATCCATCGCTAATGAATTGTTTCTCATCTTTGATTGCCAAGCACCATTCCTTCTGTCTTAAAATGCTTCGTTTTTGCTTTTCCCTACAAAAATAACACACAAAATTAAAAACTCCACAATATGTATACACAAAATATGAAAACAGAAATTACAACAAATTGCATGGGTTGCCTCCCTGCTAGCACTAAATTTTTCATCTTCAGCCAGACGTTACTGAAATTCATCTGTTAAGGAGGTTTCAGCGTCGTTTTGGATGTCCTATTAAAGACATTCCCATGTGCGTTGCTTTTGAAGGGTCTCTCCCAACGGTAAAGTGGTAAAAAGAGTTTTGTCTCATTCAGTGCTCGTGCCACCTTTTTAAACTCTGTCGCTCCAGTAGTTCCTGCAAAGAAAGAAAGAAAATCAGGAGGACTCGTATGGTGCTTGACTTGGAATGGAAGTTCCATTCTGTCAAGCTTCTGGGTGATATCTTTAGATTGTACTCCCCATAACAGTGATGTTGCCCCTGAATGCTCTGGATCTTCAATAAGTTCTGTCATCTGCTCCTCTATTTGCTCTACTTCTTGTTCCACCTGAGGATGAAAAGATGAGTCTGACATTAGGTCTTCATCCTCTGATTGAGTTGAATTGATTGGCTCGGGTATATCTTCTTCAAACATCATTGCAAAACAATCTCCAAGATCTTCAACCGGAGGATGTAAAGATGTCTCTGTCTGTATGCTTTTATCCTCTTCGATTGGTAGTTCTTCCTCAAACATTGTTGCAATATAATCTCCAAGATCTTCATTTTGAGGATACATAATTCCATCCTCAATTTTTGATGCAGTTGTCACAAACATTTCAGCTTCATCCTCGTCAGAATCTGAATAATAGAAATCAAATTGAGACTTTGCCGGTTCGGGTTCCTGAACTGATATCTCTGGTTCTTGATTCTCCTCAGCCTCCTCCTCTGCTAAAGTGTCATCGTGAAATGTTTGGTACTCTGAGGCTTCATCTGAAAATGATTCTTGAGGTATGTAGCTCTGGTTTTCTAATAATTGTCTGATCTGATCTGTCATTCTCTGTATGGATTCTGCGTTACTCTGAATTTGTGCATCAAATCGAGCTGCTTGTTCTTTGAACATGTGAATCAATTGATCTTCCTCGGATGGTTCTGATTCTTGATAAGGATCGAAGGAAGATGGTGGATAAGATGGAAAATGTGATGGTTCTTCGTACCATGAATGATTTTGATAGCTCTGCCACCCTGGATTGTAGTTGTACTCGCAATAATCTCTTGCGTGGTTACCATTACATATGTCACATCTCTCCATTGCGTTCTGATGAGCAAATGTAGTATTGCTTGGTTCTGGCATCCAGTGATAATCGTTGGGCTCGACAACAGGCCTCAGAAAATCGGACTGTTGCTCCCAGATGTGGGGTGCATCTTTTTGTAAGGCTCGTAATCTCTCAATCTCCCAGTAGTGTTCCATTTTTCAACCACCTGAAAAATAAAAGAAAGAAATAAAAATTACAGATAAAATAAAGAAAATTAGATACAAGTAAATTAGATAGCTTCAAAATTAATAACTCAAGAAATATAAGTCCCCGGCAACGGCGCCAAAAACTTGACCGGTGTAAACACACACGTATAACGCAAGCGCACGTATCGTTCAAGTAGTATAAAAATATCGATCCCTCGAGGACTTAATTCCTACTATTCTTATTAATTATTGAATCTATTTATTTACAAATATCTAATTGAGGGATAAAAGAATGATTGCTTGATTGATTTGGTTGATTGTAGTTTTTCAAAATAAATAAAATAAAATAAAAAGACAAAGAAAAATAAGGAAAATAACAAAAGACACAAGATCTAAGGTTGTGAATCATTCTAATATCTTTTAAGAGATGAAGTGATTATTTTATGTTTGTGTAATAAATCAGTTTACTAACCTGGAACACTAAATTATGCAAAAGCCTCTGTCGATGGTCAGACGCAAATACCCAGTTTAACCCAATTGAACCATATGTCTATGTCAACCAAATTATCTGGATTCATTAAGTTTAAGTTCCAATTATGGCTACCCCCGCCCGACAGGTATATGTCTATCCTGTAAGGAAATCTATTAAAGGGTTATCTATCCTCAAGGAAGATCGTGAGCTATTAAGTCTAAGGCTTAAACCTAAAATCCCTATGTCTAGTTCATTTTAGATTTACCACATCATCTTATTGGTGATCAGACAACAAGAAGCATTAAGCTTAAGACTTAATAAACAAACCTTTAAATTACCCAAACTATAAAATAACCCCTTATAAACCGGTGATATTAGAATTCTCACAACCCCAGATAACTAACACATAACTAGGGCTAGTAAGAACTTAAAAGTAAAAGACATAAAGTAAAAATACTGAAAAGTAAAATAAAATAAAATGCTAAGGTAAAAGGAATTACTTTTACTACTACTAATTTAGATATCTCCCATAAAATAATATTAAACTTGTGATAATATTACCACCCGACCAGTCTGGCGGTATCCTGATTAAGTCAAATTAAGTCCAACCAGCCATAAAGGCGGAACCAAAATTAAATTACCAACCGACCAATCTGGCGGTATCCTTGATTAGTCAGGTTTAAACCAGATTAAAATTAATTTACCAACCGACCAATATAGCGGTATCTTTTTAAGTCAATATTTTAAATAGTGAATATAGTATTTTTAAGGGAGATTTAATCTAAATAGTAACAGTAAAAGAATTACCTTTCACCCTAGCTGGGGAGTTACCTTCTCATGGTAAATAGTAAAAACTGTAAAAAGTAAAAAGTAAAAATTAAATTACTATTATTACAAAACGTAATTAAAATTATTTACAAAACTAAAATTAAAACTAAAAAAACTAAAAACTAAAAGAATCTAGAGAGAAACTTTCTCTTTAGATGGAATAGAAGAGAGAGAATGGTACAATGAATTCTGAAATCTCGAGCTCTATTTATAGGCGCGGGTAGGCTTCGGGCGTCGCGACTCCAGGGGGTTCAGAGTCGCGACGCTGGAACAGTGAGGCGTGGCACAATGACAGCTTGACACGTGGCGATTCGGATAAGAAGATAAGGCGACACGTGGCGAGGCGGCTAAGAGCTCAATTATTATGCTGACGTGGCGCTGACGTGCACTGACGTGGCAATGCGGCTGATCAATTGTCGGCACCATAAGATTGCGACACGTGTCACGGCATGATTGGCTGATGATGACGTGGCATGTTGACTCAGTTGACTTGCTGACGTGGATGATGATGTGGCAAGACGCGTGGCATAGTTGACTCGTTGACCGAATGACGTGGCGACACGTTGGATGACACGTGGCACACATGTCGATGGCGACTGTCGGCACCGTAGGATGATGACACGTGGCACGGCGCACGTTAGCAAATTGGCTGTGATGGTGACACGTGTCACGGTGCATTTTAGCAAAGTCAAACTTCTCAAATTCTGACACGTTGACCCGGCGCATGTTAGCAGATTCGGCGCATGCTGGGCGTCGCGACGCTGGAAATTACCAAAATGCCTTTTTTTGCCAATTTTCACTGTTATCCCCAAATCACCTCTAGAATGTCCTGAAACTTTATTTATCTACAAAATAACACAAAACACATCATCAAAATATTCACAAGACTCAAGAAACTATACAAAATATTAGGTTAAATGAGTGGGAAATAGTGATAGAAATACCACTCATCATGTAATATAAGAGGGTTAGTGGGAGCGCACTGACAGTGGCTGTCCTATAAAATAATGATAATATGTCATTTCTTGGAAATGATATTCCCATAATCACAATCGGTGAAAGCTTGGCTTTCGAGAAAACTCTCCGAAAATCGTACATTGAAAAATGTACGCGACCTGGTGTCTCATACGCTTTGAGCATATGGATTCACAAACAGGCCAATCCGAGTGATAGTCACTGGATTGAAGTTAAGAACATATTTAGTATTTTAGAGAACTAAGGATGCTGTCTTAATCTGTGGAGAATGAGAACTTGAAGTGACTGGGATCACTACTGCAAGTTTCCTAAACCGATAAAACGACTATAAGTCGCAAACGGTACTATACAGTTTGAATAACGGAAACGTGAGTTGGAAACCTTCCAAGCAAATATTGTTACCGTATAAACAACAAATGCGGGTAATTGCTGCAGCTGAGGCGGAAATAGAAGCTATTTGGGTCGATAATAAATCTAATTAGATTAGATATAATTCTATTAGCAGCTGAGCTAGGCGTCAGCACAGGCTAAAGAATTAATGGTCTCATCAACGATCCAGATATATACTTCGATATTCATCTGATTCGTTCGGATCATACATCGTGGCGATGTGATGATCGAATAAATCGTATCAGATGATAATCATGCAAATCCGCTTACAACAGATTTTCTCAGTAATTTGAGCCAACCGTACATAGTTCGGGTGTCAGGCACTCGAGTGACTGGCTATAGTCCAAGTGCGAGATTGTTGGACAATTATAACCCATAGCGTCACTATTTGTACAGATCATGGTGTTGTTGTACAAATTAACTATGTGACAAAGGAGATTGCACTCTTATCATTTGTGATTAGATCACCTAGATGTATAAATGATATGAGGTCCCTATGATTAGTTCTTGGATTGAGAATGATATGAGAACAGTATCAGTCCACGGAGGATTAATCATTAATATCCTTAGTCAGAGAATTGTCGAGATTGGACATCGATAAATGCGTAAAAGACTAGTATTACACTTGTGCGCGTTGTGAGGGCACAACGGCATAGTTCTCATATATTTGGGTATAGGATACTCATGCAAGAGTAATAGGAGGTTGTGTTTTACTGATGGTACGGGAAATAGCTTCGCTCTGGATAGACCCCCTCGGAATTCCATTGGTAGTATGACCATGTGTTTATGGAAGTCCGAAATCAGGGTAGGTGTATTTGGTCTTAACCTGAGACTTGCACCGCTAATACTTGCGACAATCAATATACTTTGGTTTTGGTCGTCCAGGGCTTTAACCGGTTTCTGTGTACGCCTCTTCTGGGTATATCAAGAATCGTAGTGTGTTGGGTGTGTGATGTCAAGACGGAAGTATCACTCCAGTCATAGTGGAGATTATGGTCACGTAGGATACGAGACTGGTTCTCTTAAATGCTACAGCTATCGGGATATTATTACAAGGCATGTATATCCGATTATATAGACTAGTTACCAGACTTCCGACATGTGCTTCGTATGGGCAGACACAATTCCAGCCCCAGGCCTAGCACGTGATCATCCGATACTGGATCGACATACGCAATACTATGTATACTACGCCTGATATAGATCGCTTATTCCTGTAAGCATGTTTCTGGAGAATTGGGTAGGCATGGCGCTTTGCTAGAAGCCAACCTTGTCTTGTAAATCGGTAAATCATAGTACTAGGTACTTACGTGTTCGGATAGTCCGATGACTGTATTTACTGCCAACATATCCGGGGATCTCATGGGTCGCTTCCCGAAGATTCACCGATGACGTATCACTCGCACTTTAGTTAATCTAGGATTAATTAGACGAAAGAGAGAATTAATCTGGGATTAATTGCGGAGATATTTTATCTGGGATAAAATATCAATTAAAGAGAGAGAACGATTAATTTGGAATTAATCGGTAAATAATATATTCAATATATTATACGAAATTGGATTTCGACGCGGAATTAAAATTAGATTTTAATTCGGGCGAACGAGTTAATTTAGAATTAATTCGTTAGCGACGTGAATAGTGATTTCGCTAGGCATAATCATTTAATTGTGTCGCAACGGAAAATTCGTTAATTTGGAATTAGCGAACCCGAGCCCGGGATTGTTTGCGAACGCATTCGCATTTCGAATTCGAGTGCGGCACGCAAGTCAAATCAAGCGTCAAATCATTAGTCACATCAAGCGTCAAATCACATGTCACTTTGAGTGATGTGACAATTGATTGATTGATTGATGTGAGTTGATGTGAGTTGATGGCAAACATTTAATGCTTGAATTTTTTGAAATTGAAAAATTGTAAATGGTTAATTGATTTTGGAAATTAAAAACCTATTACACATTTTTCTTTTCACTCTCTCCTCTTTTGCTCACGATTTTGGAGCCAAAACTCCTCTCTCTCTCACGTTTTTTTCCTTCTGTTTTCTGGTTTGACCGAGTGATGAAGGAGAAGCTAAGGAAATTTGTGGCAAATTTCTTGGGTGCTAGCACACATAGGAGCCATCCTAAGGTGATAGGGAACTTACTACATGAGCATGGAATCATCACTTGGAGCTTGGAGCTTTCATGGAGGACATCAATGGCCGAAAATGGTGGAAGAAAAAACTGGCACTGCTGTGACTTGGAGAAGGGCAGAAACTGATTTTTGTCTTCACCGCATCGACTCAACCGATCATTGTGAGTATTTCGCACCTCCTTTGATTGTATTCACATGTATTTTCATTGCTTGATCATGATCATTGGACCTTAGAGAACCAACACTCCACACTTAGATGGCAGTCACGTTATTGATCTGTTTAGATCAGACCTTCGCCTGTTCGTTGGGTGTGGACCGATCCTCAGGATATCCTATGTGTATCAAGATAGGATCCGTTAGTTCTGTGTACAGAGCATAGGTAGTCCATATATGATTAGCAGTCTGTTAAATCTGTGGCCACAGTATACTTCAGAAGTAAGTTCCGAATGTTATTTAGAGATTGCTAATAGATACGTCGATGGGATAATACCTATAGAGATTTGACGTTTACATCTATATCTCTAGTATTATCCGGATACCTGTGACGGAGGGATTATACGTATGCAATGACCTCAACCTGTATGATTCAGCGAGTTTATTCGTGGTCGTTATAATTTACGGGTGGGTACATTATGGACATGAAATTGGATTTTATGACGGATATACCTGAATCTAGAGAATCTCACTAATGAAATATACTCGTAGAGCACTAGAGCATCTTTTATGAATAATGATGATTATTTATAAATCGTTTAAATGTTAAATGAAAAATACATTCGAACGGACCGAACAGTCATTTCCAAATTAATGTGTATTTGTATTTAATATATGATATTATTAAATACACATTAATAAATTGTCAAATAAAGGTATTTGACATATATCATTAATATATGTATTTGAGATATTTAAAGTAAATATAATACATATATTTGTATTTAATTAATTATTTAATTATTTAATTGTTAAATGATTAATATAATTAAAATATAAATATCTCACAAGTTAGGAAATGATTATAAGTGTTTATTGTTGACTTTAAAGTAAATGAAATGGTAGTCAAATTGGATTTGACTTCCTTGGATATTTATTTTAAATTGTTAAAATTGAAATATTTTTTTCCTTTATTTTTATCAATTTCGGCAATCACCCTAAATTAAATATAATTGTTATATTTTTTAAGTTGCAATTGTTGACTTAGTTGAATAATTCATTAAAGTGTAATGATTTAGAAAACAAGTTGACAAGTTGTATTTAAATGAAACAAAAATATAATATCTAGATATTATTGTCTCCAAATTCGGCCAATGGCTATTTGGGAGAGTATATATTATTTTGTTTCATCTTTTAGGGTTTAATAAGTTCATTACATACCAAATAAAACATAAAAGAAGATGAGAGAAAAGCTTGAAGGCCTAAAGAAGAAAGCTTGGAAAAATCATGTTTTTGTAAGTTTTTCTTCAAAGTCTTCAACATGAAATATGTTTCTAACATGCTTAGCTTCATTTTGGGATGCTTTGATGTTATCTCTACTCTTATAGTTTGTGTTTTTATGGTTGTGATCTTGAATGAAAGATTGATGCATGTAAGTAAGCTTGAAATGGTTTCAAAGCTTCACTTTTGATTTTTGGAAAATCAAGTTGCCATTCTAGAGTTGGTAAGCCACTCCTTGGTGACCTAGAATTGTTCTAGAGTTGTTTCAAAGTGGTGACGCTACATTGGTGAAGTATTGAATGGATTAAAGTGTTGGATTTTGTAAATTTGTGAAATTGGACAATTTGATGAAATTGAAATATTAGGGTTAATAACCCACTCCAAATTTGGGCCTTTTCATATATGTGATGTATTATGGTATGAATATGATTCATGTAAATTTTTGGGTTGATTGGATTTGATCTTGGCATGTTTTGAACAAAAGGGACCAAAATACAATTACTTGAAAATTTGGGGTGCTCACGGCAATTACTCAAAAATTGGGGATTTGTTTTAAATCTGATTTTGATACATTAGATGTGTTGAAAAATATTTTAGAAATGATTTAGAATCATCCAAAATTATATTTGATAATTTTTGGGCTAAAATAATCAATTTACAAAGTTTTGGGGCAATTCGGTAATTACCAAGAAATTTGATCTCTTGTGTAATTTTTCAGAATTTGATAATTGGATAATTAAATAAATAAGTTTATTTGATTGATCTGAGAAAAATTTTGAAATCGGAAAATTTTGATTTTCCACTATTTCGATGCGTTACCGATATTCCCCCTTAAAACCCCCCCTAAACCTCTAAAAAGAAAAGGCTGGGTTGTATCAACCATAATTAGATGAATCACTCTTACCACAACTTAGGAATGCATCTCTATCGACCAGCCGTTACCTCAGGAGAGGAGTGGTTTTGCTTTCATTTCGGTGATACTCATGTTCTCCCGAAGACCCACTCAATGCGGCTATCAGTGACTTTCGCTCTTTTGGCATGTAATTGAAGTTGCCTTTCTGAGGCTAACCCATCGTACCCCTGGGCAATGGCGTCATAAGAGGTGTGGACTGCTTCACGAGACAAAATGGTATCAGAGCGATTCTGATTCTGGACACCCCGACATGATTAGCCCTTTAAAATCTAATGTTTGTCCTTTTCTTTATTGATACATGCATGCTTTCATTTATTTGATTAAATTTAAAGTGTATGACGCTTTATGGAATATCCCCGCTAAATAAGGTTTTAAAGTAACTAGTATTTGGTATACTTGTTTCTTGGTCCGTCTTGTCAATACGGTTTATGAATATTTTTCTGTGACTACATCTGAGACCGTACCTCTGCTGTGAGGGTGTATCCGATAGAGATTTATTTATGCCGGATGTATATTAGATACTAGATAAATTCAAGCAAAAGCGGAATCTTGAACGTGCCCTAGCTGTCAGGGTTACGTAAGTAGCTTGAGTTTATCATTGGCAAGTTTAACCTTGGTACGTTTCCTTGTGGGCTTGCCTTAGCAGCGACAACGAGAAACGACTAGGACCAGAAACCCAGGAGTCACAACGAGTGTGATTGACAAATGAGTTGTCTACCTGATGAATATACGTAGGTGAGACCGTGCCTCTGCTGTGAGCTGAAATATATTCATGGGGTCCTCTTCCCATTATGGAATTCGATTTAATTATTGAATTCTCATTTTTCCGTTGGGAATTACGGTATTACGTAAAATAGTGGGAGGCACTGCGAAGTTTAAAATATTCCATAACTTAGGCAGTGTATATTATTATGGAAAAAGCCGCTTGTTTGTTTCCTTATTCTATTGTTTATATAGAATTGAACTTTTAAATACTGCACACATATTATGATATGTTATATGACTTGACTCTTGGTTGCAGTTATTCTAGAATAGGTTCTAGATACTACTAGACTATGATATTATTATATTGGTCTAAACCATCAGGAACTGTTGTTCCGATTTTCTTCAAAAAATCAATATGGTTAATGACTTAGTTTCTAAGTCATGTAGATATATCTAGATAGATATCCCTTTTAGGATATAATACTTTTGAGAGAATAGTTTCTTATGCAGTAAGAATTGACATGAATTAGTTCGTGTCTCGAGATTCTTGACTGGCATTAAGAAAGCTCCATTAGGTATTTGTTTATCCAGTAATGACGTTTCTTAGCTTTAATGACCTTTAGAGGCAATGTGTCGGACAAAATTTGCTAATCTGTTATTTGCAATTATTGTGAATAGTTGAATGTAAATAGTAAAGCTAAAGAAATGAGATGTGTATAGTTGTGTATAGAAAATATCGATTTTCACAATACTACAACTATAGGTATTGGATACCAGATCTCCCGTCTAGTTATTTAAAATATTAGTTAACCATTGTTTTGATATTTGATATCGAAACTTGCGACTATTGGATAGTTACTTGTTCTTTATAAATAATTTTTATATATCTTAAATATAACTAGTAGTGTCATTGACGTAGAGATAAACATTAAGAAAAATTATTCGGTAAAGTAAATAATTTAGAACGGTGCTTTATGAGATTTTATCACTTGAGCATTGGATGCTTATTCCGTATGGTAAATGATGGTTTGATACGAGATCACACGACATATCCTTATCCATTTAATGAATATTATATTCGGGAAGGTGATTAAAATCTCATTTACCATTGATTTGTCATTGGACCACCAGATTTATTAAACTGATACATTAGATGTATGTATTTTAATGAATTGTAATTGCTTAAGTAGTTTTCTTTACTTTGTAACTTAGTTTATGAATTGTCATAACTTAGTTACGTGTTTATGAAAGAACACATATTGAACGTCTTGAAATGATCAAGAACTTTCAATCTGTTCTGATGAACGTAGGTTGAACATTTTTTACTTGTTCAAATATATTCAATCTGAAGTTTTAGGAGAACTATATCCTTAAAATTCATTACATGTCTTTGAACTATTCAAAGATCTTTGATACGATCAAACATATGAATTTAAAGCAATTAGTTCTAAGGTTATTCAGTGAATATGATTCTTATTCAATATTATTCTTCCACGATTCCATCTTGATGGAATTGAGTAGTGGCAGCAGTCGAATCTTATATGATTTGATTTGTTTGATATTGAATGTTACCGAATTAGTTTCAATACTCTTGGGATATGCTCCAGTAACACTAGTTCATCTTTTTAATTTAGGTTCCATTAATTTCTACAGTTACATATATGATATGTATAGGAAGAAAATTCGAATCTTGAAAAGTTTGAGATTTGAATCTTTCTTTTATATAATAGTTATATAATGGAAATTACTTACACCTCGGAGGTATAAGTAAAAGTTTATCATTTATTTTATTTTATAGAATATTGTATTTTATTTAATAGAATATCTTTCCTATGATCCTAAGTAATAAAATTATTTTATTGCTTGGTGTGTAACATTGGATGTTAATATTGTAGAAAAAGACTTGACTTATTAAGTCAAATGTGAGAATGATAAACTATAATTGGAACTACGTAATAATAAGATGAAACAACCCTTATACATTTTTTATATAAGTTAATAGGATATCATAATCATTTACGAGTATTTGATACTTAATGATTCTATTATTTTCTTACCGAAGAAAATATCCTATAAATTATAATGGAAGCGATATTTGATATCGATTCTGGAAGTTCATCATTGAACCATAGATCTAAGATTGTTCATAGCCTACTACGATCAAGTTTTGAACTTGATTACGCTTTCATTATGAATTAGTTCATTATATGTGATAATTGTTTGCGCAACGAAAGCATTGTGAGCTTATTAAATGTTTGACCTTTATAGTATGACAGTGAGAAAAGTTATACTTAGTAATCTATTGTAGATTCTGAGGAAACTTGTCTCTAGTCACACTAATTGAACAATTAAAGATATATGGTTAATGTTGATATTAAACTGTACATTTTAGCTAAAGAATGCAAAGTGGCGTTTTTTGAATGACTTATTCAGATAAGAGATCAGTTGTGATTTCTTTGTTTGAAGAGTTCACTCTGGAATGGCCCTAGAGTTTGTGTTCTGTTGAGATCGCAGTTTAGTGTGCTAGCTTATAGAGCCTATTGTAGACTCTGATAAGTCTTCCGGAAATCCGTGTTCTCTATTTTTGATATCAGTCAGATTGTATGATCTTGTCAAAGTATATAGAATACATATGTGATTGAAGGGTTAGTGGGAGTGTACAAATTACTTTCTAGTGTTATATATTCTAACGACATTATCATTATTATGGTAATAATGAGAGGTTTATGAGGTAAAAGATTTACCTAAGTCATCTTTACTCCGTGAAAGTAGTGGGAGTAGTCTCTGTTATATTTGATATAAAGTTTTATATAAAATATAAAACTAAGAGACTTCTGAGATACTCTATTCTTCTTCGTGCATTAGATATGATCTAATAAATGATACAATAAGACTATTTGTATGACAGTTAGTATAACTGTTTGACAGTTAATGTGGTCTTAAATATAATATTCATCTTTCGTAAATGATGATTCCTTTTTCGAATGAAATATTGATTAGAATGTTAATCAATCTTATGTATAATTTGATGATGACATAATGAATAGTTTATTATGTGCGATTGTAGATATCGATTTAATCGTAATTGTTATGAGTTATTTTGATATCCTATGGACCATATGATGGATCTTGAAACATGTTCTTTGTGATCTTTGAGATATTAGAATGAGTTTCTAATTCATGGAGAATACAGTTTGCAACCATTAGGGTCATATTAGTTTTGAGATAATTATGACGTTAGACAGTCTACGTCATAAGAGTCAGAAAACACGCAGTGGGAGTGTCATGTCATGAATGATACTACTGTTTCAATGGAATTAGATGCAACTTATGAAGTATTGACTTACGAAGTTGCATATGACCTTATAAATTAGAATTTTTGATTGGTGTTGTGCTTGCGGTTGTCTGCATAGTATTTTGGATTTGATCCCTAAATACTTGGACAACTCAGTAGCTGTAGCACAATACTGATGTAGCATCAGAGTCATATTAATGTATAATTTAGATTCTACAAAATATGAATGATGCTGACTATGGGAAACGATTGAGTTTGTTTGACAAACTCATTATGTCATAGCAGACCTGCTTCTTGTTGCCTACCCCTTGAGTACTGGGTGAGCTTTTGAGGGCCATGTGCATACGATACACATTGAGAAATGTATTTGATACCGTGGATTGGCACTAGAGCAAGTGGGAGAAATTGTTGGGGTTGGTGCTCAGAGCGCCGATCCGGACCGTATTTATGTCTGATTCATGAATACGATCAATTTCTTTTTCCATAATATTACTTATTTATGGTTGCCACCTCTTGTTTTTATATATGTATTCGATCTGATTACGATTAGATTGAAACTAAATGTGGTTTAGTGATATGTATATATTAGATAAATGACCGATAATATATAATACAGTACACAGTTACAATTAGTTTGTAATTGACATTGGGAAGTGTCACTGCTAAATGTATATTATCAAATATAGTTCCTGGTCAAGATTTACTAACACGGGTCAGTAGTCAAATCCGTTGAGACCAGTACATGTCGTATATCGAGACTTGGTCCGATGGTTTATCCCAATGAACCATGAGTCTAGGGAGACTCGTATAGACGTGTGTAGGTATTTATAGTAGATAAACACTGAACGACTCACCGAAGATTCTTAATGGATGGTACACCAACGTCAATAAGAATCTTCTCGGGTTGAGTAGCATAGTGGTCCTTCGACTTGAGATACCACTGTGGATGTATGAGACATCCTCCACACTTAAAAAAAACAGTCACGTCACCGATCTATTTAGATCAGACCTCCGCATTTTCATTGGGTGTTGACCGATCCTCAGGATATCCTTTGTGTATCAAGATAGGATCCGTCAGTTCTGTGTACAGAGCATAGGTGGTCCATATATGATTAGCAGTCTGTTAAATTTGTGGCCACAGTATACTTCGGAAGTAAGTTCCGAATGTTATTTAGAGATTGCTAATAGATACGTCGACGGGATAATACCTATAGAGATTTGACGTTTACATCTATATCTCTGGTATTATCTAGATACCTGTGACTGAGGGATTATATGTATGTAATGACCTCAACCTGTATGATTCAACGAGTTTATCTGTGGTCGTCATAATTTACGGGTGGGTAAATTATGGACACGAAATTGGATTTTATGACAGATATACCTGAATCTAGAGAGTCTCACTAATGAAATATACTCGTAGAGCACTATGGCAGCTTTTATGAATAATGGTGATTATTTATAAATCGTTTAAATGTTAAACGAAAAATACATGCGAACGGGCCGAACATTCATTTCCTAATTAATGTGTATTTGTATTTAATATATGATATTATTAAATACACATTAATAAATTTTCAAATAAAGGTATTTGACATATATCATTAATATATGTATTTGAGATATTTAAAGTAAATATAACACATATATTTGAGATATTTGTATTTAATTGATTATTTAATTATTTAATTGTTAAATGATTAATATAATTAAAATATAAATATCTCACCAAATGATAAAGTTAGGAAATGATTATAAGTGTTTATTGTTGACTTTAAAGTAAAGGAAATGGTAGTCAAATTGGATTTGACTTCCTTGGATATTTATTTTAAATTGTTAAAATTGAAATATTTTTTCCTTTATTTTTATCAATTTCGGCCATCACCCTAAATTAAATATAATTGTTATATTTTTTAAGTTGCAATTGTTGACTTAGTTGAATAATTCATTAAAGTGTAATGATTTAGAAAACAAGTTGACATGTTGTAATTTAAATGAAACAAAATAAAATATCTATATATTATTGTCTCCAAATTCGGCCAAGGGCTATTTGGGAGAGTATATATTGTTTTATTTCATCTTTTAGGGTCTAACAAGTTCATTAGATACCAAATAAAACATAAAAGAAGATGAGAGAAAAGCTTGAAGGCCTAAAAAAAAATCTTGGAAAAATCATGTTTATGTAAGTTTTTCTTCAAAGTCTTCAACATGAAATATTTTTCTACCATGCTTAGCTTCATTTTGGGATGCTTTGATGTTATCTCTACTCTTATAGTTTTTGTTTTTATGGTTGTGATCTTGAATGAAAGATTGATGCATGTAAGTAAGCTTGAAATGGTTTCAAAGCTTCACTTTTGATTTTTGGAAAATCAAGTTGCCATTCTACAGTTGGTGAGCCACTCCTTGGTGACCTAGAATTGTTCTAGAGTTTTTTCAAAGTGGTGAGGCTAGATTGGTGAAGTATTGAATGGATTAAAGTGTTGGATTTTGTAAATTTTGTGAAATTGGACAATTTGATGAAATTGAAAAATTAGGGTTCATAACCCACTCCAAATTTGGGCCTTTTCATATATGTGATGTATTATGGTATGAATATGATGCATGTAAATTTTGGGTTGATTGGATTTGATCTTGGCATGTTTTGAACAAAATGGACCAAAATGCAATTACTTGAAAATTTGGGGTACTCACGGCAATTACTCAAAAATTGGGGATTTGTGTTAAATATGATTTTGATGCTTTAGATGTGTTGAAAATTTTTTTAGAAATGATTTAGAATCATCCAAAATTATATTTGATAGTTTTTGGGCTAAAATAATCAATTTACAAAGTTTTGGGGCAATTCGGTAATTACCAAGAAAATTGATCTCTTGTGTAATTTTTCAGAATTTGATAATTAGATAATTAAATAAATAAGTTTATTTGATTGATCCGAGAAAAAATTTTGAAATCGGGAAATTTTGATTTTCCACTATTTCGCTGTTTTACCGATATTCCCCCTTAAAACCCCTACAGAGAAGACCTAACCCAACGGAATAGGAAATTCATCTATGCATGCATGCATGCATACATGTAACGTACTTGCATTCATTTTTTTTTTTTTGTATTCACAGGTTTCAAAGAAGAAAAGAAGAATGTGGCAAATACAAACCAACCAGAAGCAGCAACATAACTTCATCAGTTTCGGGAATGAATCTCAGGGTTGAGGCCCACATCGGTATCAGTTTCGGGAATGAATCCCAGGGTTGAGGCCCGTATCAGTATCAGCTTCGGGGATGAATTCCAGGGTTGAGGCCCGCATCAGTATCTGTTTCGGGAAAGAATCTCAGGGTTGAGGCCCATGTCACCAACGGTTTTCAGGGATGATCTCAGGGGTCGAGGCCCACATTATCAGCGGTTGAAAAGAAGAATTCCAGTGAAAAAAAATGAGAGAGAAGCCCTTAATGGTAAGGCATATGTCCGGTGATGAAATTGTTTGCTGTAGGGTGAAACCTTAGAAACGATAAGTGCGAGATGCGCTTTCGTCCGATATTTTGAGTGGTTGATCTCGGCTAGACTCGCAGGCACTTAATTACAAGATCTTAGCAGTAGAAGCCTGAGTAGTCAATTAGATGACTAGTTGAAGAGATGGCGGATCGCTGAATGACCATTTGCTTAGATGTCCATCCTGATTTACTTGTGTTACGATATGTGATATGGTTGAAAATAAAAGAAAAGTCTCTGAAGAAGAAAAAATAAACCGCCTATAACCGATAAGTGTGAAGCTACCCATGGGCGAGTATTAGGACCACCATGAGGAGAAATGCTACCTTAAAGAGTAGGTGTGTGGAAAAAAAAGTGAATGAATGAAGAGACGAAAAAAAGAAAGAGAAAACCATATCATATTGAGTACGAGGAAGTAATTGCAGAGAATGATCAAGACATCTAGGTTGGTTAGAACCACTGATCCCGTTCTTTGAAACAAAATCATCGAGTTGGCTTACTTAAGGATTAAGGTGTAAAAGAACCTTGGCACACACACACACACTTGGAGTCTAGTTAAGATCATTTATTCAAACGGTCGGATTTGAGTTGTATCAGGTACTTTGAAGATTATCTGGTTTCGACGCTAGGCATCCTTTGAGGACAAAAATATGTAAAATCATTGGGACTATCTCGTAAAAGAGAGTAATATGGTATGACAGTACGGAACACCGCATCAAATGATCTACTTTGGCCGAGTGCAAGCACCGAAAAACAAAAAAGATAAACCAAGTCTGGGGGCGACCAGTCTACCACACCTCATACAGTGACGGTTCGGGAATGGACCACCTCACAGTAACGGTTCGGGAATGGACCACCTCACAGTAATAGTTCGGGAATGGACCACCTCATAGTAACGATTCGGGAATGGACCACCTCACAGTAACGGTTCGGGAATGGACCACCTCACAGTAACGGTTCAGGAATGGACCACCTCATACAGTAACGTTTCCGAAATGGACCACCTCACAGTAACGGTTCGGGAATGGACCACCTCACAGTAACGGTTTGGGAATGGACCACCTCATACAGTAACGGTTCGGGAATGGACCACCTCACAGTAATGGTTCGGGAATGGACCACCTCATACAGTAACGGTTCGAGAATGGACCACCTCACAGTAACGGTTCAGGAATTGACCACCTCACAGTAACGGTTCGGGAATGGACCACCTCACAGTAACGGTTCGAGAAAAGACCACCTCACAGTAACGGTTCGGGAATGGACCACCTCATACAGTAACGGTTCGGGAATGGACCACCTCACAGTAACGGTTCGGGAATGGACCAGGGGTCGCAGCACCTTACCACCATCAAATCAGTTTGAAGCATCTCAACAACAGGTAAGTCAGGCAGCAGCCGGCGAGCTAGGTAAGTAAAAATGCATGCATGACTTTGATGGGATTGTCACTGTCACACACTGGACAAGCCCATCAAAGTGGGGTGATTGTAGACACTTGCATTTTTGCATGAGCCCGATGATGAGCCTCGGTCGCAGGCACTACCCGATAAGTTACGAAAGTTGCGGGAAACGGACGTCGGAAGGGGAAATTCAAGATAAGTACGTCATCATATATAATTCACCTGTTCACTGCATTTGCGTTCGTGCCGCGTTCGAAAACACGTTCGAACGGCGAACAGATTGCGGGCGTTCGTGTAGCGTCCGAAGAAGCGTTCGAACGACCATCAGTATTTCTGTTTTACTGCTAGCCACACTCCCAAGCCCATCCAAAGCCCATTTAACCCACCAAGCCCAATCCAAAAATAATTAAAACACTTAAAATACATGTCAAATTAAATCAAATCCTAAATTAAATATAAAACAAATCACCTTACTAAACTAAATAAATCAAATCAAATCAAAATAAATCCCCCTCCTAAACCAAACCAATCAAATCCAATCACCTCCCAAAATAAATATATCCCCACCAAAATTACACAAGATCATTTCCTTTAATAAACTAATTAATCATCTCCCTTATTGACATGATTCCCTTCCTTACCTAGAAACCCTAGTGCAACATTATAAAAGAAACCAAAATTCCAAACCTTTAACCCCTGAGAGAGACTCACAACAACCTTCAAGAAAAAAATATAAGAAAATAATAGAAAACCCTAAGCTCTCTTCACTTAGACCTGCACCTCTCTCTTTAGAGCACATTCACGCACAAACACCAAGAAGAAAACACTCTCAACCACCGAAAACTACAACACCAAAATACCCATCCATCACCGAAAATCACACCCAAAACCACCCCTTACATTACCGAAAATAGCACCCCTAAAACAGTCCCTAAATCACTAAAAACTGCACTCCAAAATCTCCCTAAATCACCAAAAAAAACTGCACCCTAAAACAATCCAAGTTTCACCCCAAAACAGCGGCAAAGGAATAGCTAAAAATAGCGAGGAAAGATCGAGAAAGCATCAGTGAAAACAGCAGAACGGTGAAGGAAAATAGTAGACCAGAAAACCAGAAAAGTGGTGGAGCAGTAACCCTTTCGGCGACGACGTGACGCACTTCCGAGGAGAAACTTAAAAGGTAAGACCTGAGGGCACCTTTTATTACTTTTTATTTTGTAGTTTGGATGCGGCACGCTCGGTTGGACATGGAATATGTCCAACCGGGTATGCGAGGTCCTATATCAAATATGACCAAATCCTTGGTCACATCTTTCTTTAACGTTCCTTTATTTATTTATTGCACATTTATTTCGTATTATTGGCTCTTTATCATTCCGCATGTTTCTTCCTTTGCTTATGTGTTGTTATATGCATTATCATACTTAATGCCCATTTTTACGATTGCATTGTGTTAACGCGTGAATGTTGCCTCTCGTGGTATATCGGATGGAAACCCAGACATAAACTCCATAGCTGAATCTGAATGGACGGTAGTGCGATATGTACTTGGGATACAACTCCACGTACCACTTGGGGAAACATTCCGCATGTGTTTACTGCATTGCTACTCGAACGCACACATTCTGTCTCGCCCCCGTTCGAACGTGTTTCCGAACGCTACACGAACGCAGACATTCTGGGCAGATTCTTTTATCACATCTTAGGCATTTTTATGTTCATTGTCATGTTATCTAATTTCTATGTGTCTTTTTCTTTATTGTTAATCTGATGCGCATGGGCTAACTAGGGTGGATTAAAGGTCCTCCATTCGAGGGGAATGCCTAAAGGCTACCTTTACCTCGATGTTTTGCCGCGCCGGACGAGGTACACTCGATTGAATGTGAAATATGTTCAATCAGGCATACAAGGTCCCATATTATTGCTTTATTTATCTTCTATGCGTTGTTCTTTGATGAGCATGGGCTAATTATAGGACACATAAATCGGCGACGTTGTCCCTGGCTTACGGCCCGGTTGGGAGTACGGAATAGCCCGCGGGGGGAACTAAACCGGAGAACTAAAAAAATGGAGTCACCACCCAGTGTGAATCGGGAAAATGATTTAAGGCCGCACTCACCCCTCGCAAGGGAAGACCTCAAACCGTTGGGTTCGGAACGGTCCCTTACTTATGCCAATTATAATGAAGTGATTTATGCAATAGTATAACCAATTCTACGCAACATATATTTCCAAGAGTATTCTATTTCTAAGTTCACATGCATGAAAATAAAGCTCATATCTAAGTTTACATACATAGAAGTAAGTGAAATAAAGGCAAGCACACAATCTCACGAACACATTAAGTAGGTAAATACGGGAATATAAATAAATGATAACAGTAAAAGTGTCAATAATGAGATGATATGATTAATTATGTAATGCAAAAGAAATTACCAAAGAAGCGAACATGCATGAAATATGATGGAGGAATCTGTCCTGTGTGTGCGCATTCGTGTAGCGTTCGTAAACGCGTTCGAACGGTAAACAGAATGTAAGCATTCGATTAGCGTTTGATAACGCGTTTGAACGATAAACAGAATATCCGAGTTCGTATAGCGTTTGATAACGCATTCGAACGGGATTAGACCTGATGCATGATACGATAAAATGCATGCGCGTTCGAGTAGCGTTCTGAGACGCGTTCGAACAGAAATAAAATAGAATGCATATGTTCATATAGTGTTCGTAAACGCGTTCGAACGGAATGAGGTAGGATATATACGTTCGTGTAGCGTTTGGAAACGCGTTCGAACGAGATTGCCAAAATGACATTTGAAATGACACAAACACACGTATAGATAAACAAATACATGATGTAGGACCTCGTATGCCCGATTGAACATATTTCACATCCAATCAAGTGTACTTTGTCCGGCATGGAAAAATGTCGTGGCAAAGGTAGCCTTTAGGCTTTTCATCCCTCAAGGTGGAGGACCTTTAATCCAACTTGATTTGCCCATGTGCATTACACTATGATGCATGATTTAACTAGAAGATGGCATACAGAAAGCAGATAACTGAATAATTAAAGGCGCGGCGAAATGTCCTGGTAAAGGTAGCCTTTTAGGCTTTTCTTCCCTCAAGTAGAGAACCTTTAGACCAACATAATAAGCCCATATGCATTACATTACAATGCATATAAATAAATAAGACAATGATATGGGACTTCGTATGTCCGATTAAACATATCTCACATTCAGTCAAACATATTTCGTCCGGCGCGGCAAAACATCATGGTCAAGGTAGCCTTTAGGCATTTCCCTCGAATAGAAGACCTTTAATCCACCCTAGTTAGCCCATGCGCACTGGAATGCAATGCATGCGTAAATAGAGCACTGATATGCAAAGGGTAAATGACATAATAAAAGGCGCAGCAAAACATCATGGTAAAGGTAGCCTTCAGGCACTTCCCTCGAAAAGAAAACCTTTAATCCACCATAGTTAACCAATGCGCATTATATTACAATGCATACAAATGAATGAGACAATAATATGGAACTTCATATATCCGATTAAACATATCTCACATTCAATCAAACATACTTCGTCTGGCGTGGCAAGACGTTATGGCAAAGGTAGCCTTTTGGCTTTTCATCCCTCAAAACGGAGGACCTTTAATCCGACTTGATTTGCCCATGCGCATTACATTACCATGCATAAATAAGTAACATGCAGAAAGTAATAACATACTAACGACTAAATCATGCTTAAAACAGAAGGTTGGATGAAACGAAACATGTGAATCTCTCAAGTGGTACGTGGCACGTGGCATCGTATCCCGAGTGCAAACCGTAATACCGTCCATTCGGATTCGGCTACGGAATTTACGTCCGGGTTTCCATCCGATATATCACAAGAGAGAACACATATTTCGTTCATCCGGAAATCACATCATGCACCAATCTACAATACTCATCCGAAATAAAGTACTAAAATAAATGAAAATAAAGGATAATAAGTAAAGAAGGTGCCCTCAGGTCTAACCTCTTAAATCGTCTCTCGGAAGTGCGGTATGCGGTTGTCGGAAGGGTTGATGCTCCTCAATTCCTTCGGTTCACTGGTTCAACATTTCCTTTCATTGTTTCACTGTTTGGGCTGCTGTTTTTACTCCGTTTTGCTGTTGTTTTTGCTGTATTTTTTGGTCACTATTTTACGGTAAATAAGGGACTGTTTTTTGCATTTTAAGGGGGATTGGGTCTGCTGTTTTATGCGGTAATTTGGGCAGCTTCTGGTGAAGGGTTAATGGACTATTTTGGTTGGGTCTAGTGGACGTGTTTGTTGCTTACGTGATGGGCTTCTATTTTGTTGTTTATGTGGATGGCTTTTGTGGCTTGTTAAGTATGGTTGTATTCGGCCAGTGGGGGCAGTTTAGGAGCTGTGCGTTACTTTAGGGTTTATTGGCTTTGTTTGTGTGAGTCGGTGAGTGGAGGGACTGTGTTGGATCGTGGGCAGGGTGTGTGTCACAGTGGCTGGTGTTGATGATGAAGGGTTGTGTGTTTTGGGAGTAGCTCATGAGGTGAAGGGGCTGGTTGTTCTGTGTATTCTTGTGGCTTGTTTCATGGTGAAGATGGTGTTACCTTTAGTGGGGTCTTGAAGGGGCCATGTGAGGGGCTGGCAGTTTGTTGGTTAGGTCAAATGGTTCCTTTTGGTTAAAGCCGAGAAGAGAGAAGAAGGTTTACGTGAGTGGGTTTTAGTGGTCGTGAGGGTTGCTGCCTGAGAGGGTGTTTAAAAGGTGTTTGTTTGTTGTTGGATATGTGCGTGAAGCTTGTGAGATTTGGTGAGTATGTGTATTACGTGAAAGGGTGTGTGTTTGTGAGGGCTTCTGTGTTAAACATGTGAAGGGCAATGAGTTGTTTTATTGATTTGTAGTGAGCAATTTAGGGTTTCTTATCTTTTGGTTGTGGCCGTATGTGGAGAGAGAAGAGAGATGAAAGTAAGGTTTTTTAGGGTTTGTTGTTGTTGTGAGTCATAGTGAAGAGGGAGAGAATTGAAGCCGTGAGTATTGAATGAGCTAGGGTTTGATTCGGCTTGGTGAGAAGGGCGTGGCTGTCTAAGGGGTGAGGTTGCTTTGGTTTTGTTGGAAGGGGCTGTGAGTGATGAAGGAGAGCCTCGTGTTTTAGGGTTTGTTGTTGTTTATATAGAGAGAGAGAGAGAGGGAAGTCGTGCGTGAGAGTGAGAGAAGAAAAAGAGGGGACGTGTGAGGCTATTAGGGTTTTCTTTGCGCATGGGATTTTTCTATGTTTGGAAACAAATCAAGCAAATAGGGATATACTTAATTAATTTTAAAAAAGGAAATAAATTATGTAATTTTAGTGGGGAATATCTTTAAATTGGTAGGTGATTTATTTAATTAGGAAGAGATTTTATTTAAATTTATTTGATTTGATTTAATTTAATTTTTGACATGTGTTTTAAATGTTTTAATTATTATTGGATGTGATTTGATGGGCTTGGGCTAGATGGGCGTGTGGCTTTGGTTTTGGGCTAGGGATGTGTTTTAAAACAGAGGTCCAACAAGAAAACCCGAAGCTAAACAAATGATTAAATCCACCAAGGTGTCAATTTTTGACTCTTCCTTTCCGACGTCCGTTTCCCGCGACTTCCACAATTAAAGAGGTAGTGTCTCCATGTGAGACTCATCATCGGGATTTATATGTAAAAATGCAGTGCCTACACTAATTATGTTGGTTTAAAGGTCCTCTATTTGAGGGAGGAAAGTCTAAAAGGCTACATTTACCATGATATTTTGCTGCGCCTTTTATTATTTCGTTATTTATTTTTCGCATATTATCTCTTTGTTTATTCATACATTGTAATCTAATGTGTATGGGCTAACTAGGGTGGGTTAAAGGTCATCCATTCGAGGGAAATGCCTAAATACTACCTTTACCATGATGTTTTACCGCGCCAAACGAAGTACACTCGATTGAATGTGAAATATGTTCAATCGGGCACATGAGGTCCTACATCGTGTATTTTTTATCCATGCATGTGTTTGTGTCATTTCAGATGCCATTTTGGTAATCTCGTTCGAACGCGTTTCCGAACACTACACGAACGCATGCATTCTGCCTCATTCCGTTCGAACGCGTTTACGAACGCTACTCGAACGCGCATCTATTTTGTTTTATCATGTATCAGGTCTTACCCCGTTCGAACGCGTTTCTGAATGCTATACGAACGCGGACATTCTGTTTCATTTACGTTCGAACGCGTTTAAGAACGCTACTCGAACGTGCACATATTCTGCTTTATCATGCATCAGGTCTTACCCCGTTCGAACGCGTTTCCGAACGCTATACGAACGCGGACATTATGTTTCATTTATCTTTGAACGCGTTTAAGAACGTTACTCGAACGCGCATCTATTTTGTTTTACCATGCATCAGGTCTTATCCCATTCGAACGCGTTTCCGAACGCTATACAAACGTGAACATTCTGTTTACCATTCGAACGCATTTTCAAATGCTACACGAACGCACATACTGTGCACAAACTTCTTTTCGTCATAATTCATGCATGTTTGCTTCTTTGATCATTTATTTTGCACTATATGATTTATCATATCATTTCATTATTTACGCTTAGACAACTATCATCTATTTATATTTCTGCATTTATCTATTTAATGTGTTTATGAATTGTGTGTTTGCCGTTATGTCGATTTACTTCTATTCATGCAAACTTAGATATAGGATATTCTTATGTATGTATGTTGCGTAGACTTGGTTATATTATTGCACAAATTCGTTCATTACAAGTGGCATAAGTAAGGGACCATTCTGAACCCAACGGTTTGAGGTCTTCCCTTGCAAGGGGTGAGTGCGGCCTTAAATCATTTCCCAATTCACACTGGGTGGCGACTCCTTTATTCTCCGGTTTAGTCCCCCGCGGGCTACTCCCTACTCCCGACCTGGCCGGGAGCCTGGAACAGCATCGCCGATTTCTGTGTCCTACAGTAGGTGCATTTGGTCTTAACCTAAGACTTGCATCGCTAATACTTGCGATAATCAGTATACTTTGGTTTTGGTCGTCCGGGGCTTTAACAGGTTCTGTGTACGCCTCTTCTGGGTATATTGAGGATCGTAGTGTATTGGGTGTGATGTCAAGATGGAAGTATCACTCCAGTCATATGGAGATGATGAT
Organism: Zanthoxylum bungeanum; assembly: GCA_019454045.1. Classification (NCBI taxonomy): domain Eukaryota; kingdom Viridiplantae; phylum Streptophyta; class Magnoliopsida; order Sapindales; family Rutaceae; genus Zanthoxylum; species Zanthoxylum bungeanum. Next base: position 68,849 of record SKCR01032839.1, read on the forward strand.
CACATAGGATACGGAACTAGTACTCTTTAGTACTGCAGTCATCGGGATAATATGACTAGGTCATGATTATCCGATTATAGAGACTAGTTACCAGAGATCCGATATATGCTTCATACGGGGCAGACACAATTCCAGCCCTAGGCCTAGCATGTGATATCGATACTGGATCGCAATACGCAATAGTACGTATACTACGCCTGACAAAGATTACATATTCCTTAAAAGAATATTTCTGGAGAATTTGGTAGGCACGGTGCTTTGCTAGAAGCCAACCATGTCTTGTAAATCGGTAAGAACATAGTACCGGGTACGCACGTGTTCGGATAGTCCGACGATCGGATTTACTGCCAACATATCCAAGGATCTCATGGTCGTTTCCCGAAGATTCACCGATGACGTATGACTCGAACATAATTAATCTAGGATTAATTATAAGAAAGAGAAAATTAATTTAGGATTAATTACGGCGAGAATTTATCTGGGATAAAATTCTATTAAAAGATAGAGAACAATTAATTTGGAATTAATCGATTAAAATAATATATTCGATATATTATATGAAATTAGATTTCATAACGGAATTAAAATAGATTTTAATTCGGGCGAACGAATTAATTTAGAATTAATTCGCGACCGACTTTAATAGTAATTTTGCTAGGCATAATTATTTAATTAAATTTGATTTAATTAAGTCGCAACGGAAAATTCGTTAATTCGGAATTAACGAACCCGAGCCCGGAATGTGTTTTCGGGCCCACTCGGATTTTGAATTAAAGTGGGGCCCACACAAGTCACATCACCTAGTCAACTTTATCAACTTTTGGTTGATAGAAGTTTTTGGGATTTTTTGGTTGCTTGTAAATTGCACAAGCTTATTCCATTGATGTGAGCTTGACCTTTACCTAATGGGATTTTGGTATTACTTATTTTGATTTTTGAAATCAAGTAAGACATTCATTCATCTCTTTCTCTTCTCCACCATTCACACCCAAAAGGCTTCTCCCTCTCTCATTCTTGTCTTGGTCGAGAGCTTCAAGATCACAAGGAATAAATTGTTGCAATTTTTCCTAGTGCTAGCACACTTAAAGAGTCATTCAAATGTGATAGGGAAACTACTCCCATGAGTTTGGAATTCAAGAATCAAGCTTGGAAGCTCAACATACAATTCAAAGGAGAGCTTGGAGCAACTTCAAAGGAGGCAAAATTTTGCTTTCTACACATCCTACCTAGCCGATCAATGTAAGTATTTCCGCTACTTCATTGAGTATTCACACTTCTTTTATGCTTAATGATCTTGGATTTTGTTCTTAGAGAACCCAACACAGCAGCCCCTGACCAAAACAAACAACAACAAATAATCCTCCAACCAGCAGCCCCATAACAGAACAGCAAGCAGTCCCAAAAAGTCCAAAAACAGCCCCTACAAACAGTATAAAAAACAGTCCAAAAACAGTGAAGAAAACAGCAGCCCAAAAAAATAACGAAACAATGAACCAGAAAATAGAAAGCTTTAATCCTTCTGGCCACGATCAAACACATTTCCAAAAAGCAACTTAAAAGATAATACCTGAGGGCACCCTTTACTATATTTTTTTTTTGTTCCGGATGTGGCATGCCTGGTTGGACGTGAAATACGTCCAGCTGGGTATGCGAGGTCCTACATTAAAGACGGCCAAATTTCTGGTCACATCTTTCTTTGATGTTCTGTTATTTATCTTTTTATTTATTTATTCATCGTTATTTATTATTCCGCATTTATTTTGCGTTATTTATTGTTATTTTATTATTTCGCATTTAGTTTATTATTTATCTTTTTATTTATTTATTGTTATTTTATTACTGCGTATTTAGTTTATTATTATATTTTTGTTTGTTTATTGTTATTTTATTCTTTCGCATTTAGTTTATTATTTATCTTTTGGTTTATTTATTTCATCTTTATTTTATTCGTTCATGTTGGTGATTATCCGCATATGCATTATTATATTTCATGTCTATTTTTATTTACATTGCATTAATTTTTATGCGTGTTATCCCTTGCGGTATATCGGATGGAAACCCATACGTAAATTTCGTAGCCGAATCCGAATGGATGGTAGTGCAGTTTGTACTTGGGATACAACTCCATGTACCACTCGGGAAATACTCGCATATGCATGACTAACCCTCCTTTTATTCGCCATTTACTTATTAACCCTTTTTCCCGCTTTTAACTGTTTATTATAATTTTCATTACCGCATTTCTTAATTTAATTTGCTTTTATTTATATTCATGCTTATAGGTGTGCATATGTGTGTTTATTTGAATTATCTTGCATGAACTGCATAAGACTTGGCTATACCATTGTGTGAACCCGTCCATTATACTGGCATAAGTAAATAACCATTCCAAACCCAACGGTTTAAGGTCTTCCCTTGCGAGGGGTGAGTGCGGCCTTAAATCATTTCCCAGTTCACACTGGGTGGCGACTCCTTTATTCTCCGGTTTAGTCCCTCGCGGGCTACTCCGTACTCTCTACGGGCTGCGAGCCCAGCAGTGTCATGGTCACCGAGCATCATAGGCATAGCGGTAAACCCCACTTCGCTCCTACAGCATTGTGCCTAGTATTGCAGATTCGATCTCATTTTACTGTGATAATAACGGAGCCATCGCGCAGGACAAGGAGCCGAGGGCGTATTCCAAGTCTAAACACGTGGAAAGGAAATATCGTGTAATTAGAGAGATAATTGAACGAAAAGACATAGTGGTCTTGAAGGTTCAATGACAAGACAACATAGCAAACTCGCTTACAAAGACCTTACCTCCTAAGTTGTTCGATAAACATGTGGAGGAGATGGGACTACAGTACCATCCAGATTGGCACTAAGCAAGTGGGAGTTTGATGGAGTTGGTGCTTGGAGTGCCAATCCGAATTGTATATTTTATTATTTATTAATAAAATAACTATATTTTTCATTTAATACCTTATTAATGGTATTGTCATTATGCGTATTAGATTGAAGTTTAGATATGCTAAGAATGAATGTCTAAGATATTCAATTGAGAAAGTATTTAAAGGATATTCTGCCAACAATGCGGTAAGAGCCTAAGTAGGCAAGGATTTAAGTGGTTACTCCGGACCTCCCTCGTCCTCTGTGAATATTCCATTATTCATTTATCATAAGAAACCTTAGTGGTAAATTCAAGGACTTGTGTTATTTGGTACTATTGTCCAATATAACAACGAGTGAATTCTTAGTATATCACTTAAACAATATTATACATTTGATCGTTGTGCAATTTATCTTTTGTAGACTTATTGATTACTGTTGGTTTTTGCAGTTACAAATGGCTAGTGGAAATATCACGGTATCGATCGCTCATGGGGAGAAACGGGAAAATTTTGGTGGAGTAAAATTTAAACAATGGCAGAGCAAAATGTTATTATATCTGACAACATTGCAGTTGGCTAAGTACCTCAAAGATCTTTCGGGTCCCGTGGAGGGAGAAACAGCCAAGCAACTGCGAGAAGACACATGGTCGTCAGGAGACTTCTTGTGCAAGAATTACCTCTTGGGAGGGCTTGACAATACCCTATACAATGTGTATCAAGACATGACTTCTGCGAAGATTCTCTGGGAATCTCTCGAGAAGAAATACAAAACAAAGGATGCCAGACAAAAGAAATTTATCGTGGGTAGGTTCCCAGACTACAAAATGGTAGATTCAAGAACGGTAATGTATCAGTTAGGTGAACTACAATTGATCATTCATGAAATATTGGATGAAGAAATGAAACTCTGCGAGACGTTTCAAGTTGCCACAATCATTGAAAAGTTTCCTCCATCATGGAAGTACTTCAGGAGCTATCTGAAACACAAAAAGAAACAGATAAGTCTTGAAGAACTTGGAGTTCGATTGATTATCGAATAGGACAACATGAAGTCCGAGAAGGCTAGCTACAAGATTATGGAGTCTAAGGCCAACATCGTCGAGGGTGGAAATGGTAGCAAAAAAAGAAAGAACAGTGGAGCTAACTCTTCCTAAGCAAACAAGAAGTTCAAGGGGAAGTGATAAATCTGTGGAAAAAGTAGTCACGTGGCAAAGGACTGCGGAAACAAGAAGTCTCAAGACAAAGGCAAGAAAAAGAAAAATGAGGCTAACGTCACTGAAGATGAGCAGTAACTGATGAGATCTCAAAGATGAACCTCTCAGCAGTTGTAATAGAAGCCAACTTGGTTGGGAATCCGAGAGAATGGTGGGTAGACACTGGGGCTACTCGTCATATCTGTGCTAATAGCAACATGTTTTCCTCGTATCAGAAGGTCGATGGTGGCGATCATCTGACAATGGGAAACTCATCTACCTCTAGAGTGGTTGGACAAGGCACAGTGGTTCTGAAGATGACATCCGAAAAAGAGCTTACATTGAAGAATGTTTTGCATGTTCTTGATATTCGAAAGAACTTGGTTTCGGGATCTCTCCTTATCAAGAATGTCTTTAAGCTTGTATTTGTTTCTGAAACGTTTGTACTGTCTAAAATTAAGGTAATATTGAAAAATTGAAGGAATTGGAAACTAAAATTAAGGTAATATTGAATTTCCATTTTTCTTTTTCTTTTTATTATTGTTTCTTGAGCATGAAAATATATATTGGATATGTATTTTGCATGTCTTGATTATATATGTATCTTGGATATGTGTTTGAAGCAAAAACTTGGTGTTGATTGATTATGTAACCTTAATTTTTTTCTTTATTAAGCATGTGTAAATGATTAATTAGGAAATTAATCTAAAAATTAAAAATTATCATTCTAGATTGATGTTAATACTCTAATGTTGCCTAGAATTGTTCTTGGAACTTTGTATTGTGGTGAAAATTTTTGTGTAAATTAATTGGATTAATTTTGTGAATAAATTGAATGTTGGTATAAAAATTAGACAAAAAAAAATTGGATCGGATCTGATTTGGTACCTTAAAACAAAATATTTTTCATGTAAAAATATATTATTTAGATGATTTTGGATGTGTATTGGTGGTGGATAAATTCTGGAAATTATACCGGGGCAAAAACGCGAGAAAATGGTGAAATTCACATCGAAACAGACCTGTCGCATCACGACTGTGAAACCAGCAAACTGGGCACTGTTCGGGTAGCGCAAGGGCTGACCGAACACTGCCCAAGTGACCGGGTTGGCTCGGCTCGACGGTTGGTCAACCAGTTTGACCGTTTGCCCGTTATGCGTAGTATTTAACGAAAAATATTTTCGTAAAATAATTCATTGTGTTCGAAATATATTATGTTATTAATTGTTAGTAAATAATATATTTAAACTTATTTGAGTGAATTAACAATATTTGATATTAATTAATTCGCTCGGAAAATTTTAAAATGTTTAAAAACCATTTTCGCTATCCATCACGCCATTCTGCTGCGTTTACCCCAACATGTATTAATATTAGAGAATTGTGGGGATTGTTATAAATTCTCTAATATATATAATAATATAGTAGGAGAGACATGTCCCTTAAGTAGTGTCTTATGGGAAAGGCACAACGATGAAAGGACATGTCTTCTAAGTTGGAAGGATGAGTCCCTAGGCTTCAAAAGGCATAAGGGAATGAGTATAGCCCTTAGGAGGATTACACCCAAAACCAAAGGGTACCCTTAAAGGTACACTTTCATGCCTATATTAGAGGCCTTAGGGGTTCACTCTAGACATCCAGAAAAACATATAACTCTTCCATTGTTTTAGAGAGTCATCTTCAAAGAGAGTTTCCTCCATTTCCTTGTTCAAGTTCTTGTTAAATGAGTGCCCCTTCTACAAGAAGCATCCAAGTAATCCTGGGAGAACATTAGCCACAAAACCATCTGTAGAGTACCGAGGCGGGGCTAATAAGTTCTTAAGGATAGTGGCAACTCGACTGGATTATGTTTTATCGTCTTCAATTTTCCAGGTTTTTCTAAGTTTCATGGTCTAAGATATAATTTTAGTAAGTTATTTGATTAATGCATGTTAAATTTATGCATCTTAGTGAATGTTAAAGTTGATTGATGCATGTTAATTTCGTTTAATGACACATATTTACCAATACAAACAGAATCTAAGAAACCACCAAACAAGTCAAAGGATATCAGGTCCACACAAAACTCATCAAAATCATATCATAAGGGCTTCGTACGCACATCATCTATTAACACTCAAGGGCTCTGTGCCCACAACATCATAAAGAATCAAAACATTTACTCAATTCAATTACAAATAGTGTGCTCAACACGACAAATAAAATATTAATCACAAGTCCTAGACCTCTAAAACTCTTCCCAGGACATTTGCGAGGGTGACTAGCGTTTGGGTGATCCGCGCCTCAAGCAAGACTTCCAAAGCTGTCGTGGTTGACCAATCTGGAAGCTAACCTGCAAAACCAACAAACTTTATAATTTTATTATTAAGATTAAAATCAACTTTAAAAGACTGATCTAAATTTATTACTTGAATATTTATTTGTTTATCTCGATGGTAAATTGAATAGCCGGAAAAAAAAAAACACTTTCAAGAAATTATTTAAATAAAAATATGTTTATATTATTTTAATTAGAAAAATTTCCTCCAAAAAATATATTACTGTTGGTTATGATTTTTTAATAGATAAATAGCTATTTGTAATAGATAAACAAATAAATATTCAAGTAATAAATTAGAAGTCGTTAGTTTTTTAGTACAATTGTGAACATTTAATGAAACTATGGATATAAAAGTGAAATAGTTTAAAATTTTCAGGTAAATCTATACTTCACCCAATGTTTGGGTAGAAAACAAATAGTATCCCTATATAAAATTGAAGTTTTTAGTCAAGATCTTATTGTGTACAAAATTACGTATGTATATTTTTATTTAATAACTATTAATCATAAATGTGAAAAAATTAGTACAAAATTCAATTCAATATCAAATTTAAATCCAAAAAATATATCAAGGCTTGACAGAAATAATATACAATGTCTTCTAATTTTAATTTTATTCAATCGTATAAAAGAAATGAATTATTTGTTTACATTAAGTGAATAAACTGACATGACACATCCATTAATTTTTTTATTTAATTTTTTTTTTATATATAAATCTATTGTAGTTGGGGACCGTTATTTATTTTCGTTAATTATAACATTTTTTTTTCAAAAATTAGGAAGTGGATAAGTTTAAATATATCTTTAAAATTTATGATTAATCATTATTAAATAAGAATTTACACAAATTTTTACGCAATGAGATCTCACTCAAATATTGGGTTAAGTATAGATTTACCCAAAATTTTAGATTAGTTTGCTTTTACACCTATAATTTCATTATTAGTTTTCCACCCAAAAATTTGGTGAAGAATAGATTTATCCTAAAATTTTAAATTAGTTTATTTTACATCAATAGTTTCATTATCGTAGAACTTATAGTTCTAATTTATACCATTAATTTTCTGAACTTCAGATTCATATATAAAAATGATAGATGTATAACTTTTGGTTTTAAAAATTACAACTAAGAAATTCAAGTTCTAATTGTCTGTAATTGCCAATAGTAACTGTATCTTGAACCTCGATATGATAATTATTTCGACAAATATCTTTGAAATTCAGTATATTTATATTGGATATGACTGAATATAAAGTATTTGCGATATATAATTTGATTCTAAAGTCTTCAATTAATAATAAATTCAAGAAATATTTCTTATCTCGAAAAAAATGTATAATAATACTATCAATGGTAAACCAACAAACTTTATAATTTTATTATTAAGATTAAAATCAACTTTAAAAGACTGATCTAAATTTATTACTTGAATATTTATTTGTTTATCTCGATGGTAATTGAATAGCCGGAAAAAAAAAAACACTTTCAAGAAATTATTTAAATAAAAATATGTTTATATTATTTTAATTAGAAAAATTTCCTCCAAAAAATATATTACTGTTGGTTATGATTTTTTAATAGATAAATAGCTATTTGTAATGATGTGATATTAAAATTTTATATATATTAACAAAAGAGAGATAATTAATCAATTGCTATGCCTTGGGAATCATTATTGTGACAAGTCTTAGTTAGAGTTATGAGAACAAACCAATAAAATTACTTTCTGGTATCAACGAAGTGGTTCTCTTCTAGGGGAGAGTGAAAACCACATGTTATTTATTAATTTTCTTCACCAAATTATTGTGGTCATAAAAGCACTTAAAATAACACTAGTCCAACAACAATTCTAAAAAACTCTTCAAATATTATTTAGTTGGTAAATAGAAGAGCTATATTATCAAAATTGTTCTAAAACGGGGCAACAATTGAGATTCTTCAGATTAAATTTTATTTCTAACTTCAAAAAAAGATTAAATTTTATTTTTCACTCTTCAATATTAAAGAGTGGGTTATCTCTCTTCAAATCTTATTATATAATATTTTAACTCCCTTCATTTTATTATATAATATTTTATCTCCTTTTACTTTATTATAGAGGTGGTAGTTGGGGTTATTAATAAATATTAAATATTAAATAATATAATAAAGCGGATCTTATTTAATTTGATTAAAATAATGTAAATGTATTTATATTATTTCTATTATATTAATATTATATAATTTTAATATCACTTAAAATCATATAACTAAAGTGGCCCCTTTAATTTGATAAAAAATAATGTAACCTTAATTTTTTTTTAAGAGATTTTCAGAGAGATAATTTATTTTTCACTTTTTAATTTATCACATAAGTAATTAAATAGGTATTTAAAAAGTGAATTTTTTAAAATCTTTTTAGAACTTTTCTAATATTTCTTCACAATAAATACCCTAGTTCCTGAAGTTTATGAGCTCTGTATACAGTATAATACATGGCCGCTTGTTTTGACTTTGTAATTTTAGTGTATTAAATTCTCTCAGTCAACTAATATAACCATTACTTCCTCTACCAGTAGCACTCTAATTTTGGGCTTTCATAAAATTCTTTTTATTTATTTATTTATTTATTTTTGTCGAAACGTGACAAATTGAACACTCCTTTCAAGAAGACTAAACTGTCGTTTCTATGTTAAATATATTTAAACCCAACTTTTTGCATTTACGTTCACAAGGGGATGAATCAACGCCACGCTGTTGTAATGAAAGTATGAGAATCCGTTTTTCCTCACGCCAATATTGAAGAGGAAATTTCCCACATTGATTCTGAGGATCGACAGTTCCAGCGACAAACTCAGGAATTGATTGGAGAGGTAACTAGCTCAAGTTTAGATCGATCGAGTATTGAGCTGAGTTGAGTTGTATAAATTGTTCATAATTTTTTATGACTCAGATTTTAATATTGATACATATTAAGAATAATTATATTTAAATTAATATCCAATAATTATTTATCATAATTTATATAAGATTCAGTACAAAATTCAGTTAAACTCAGTATCAAATTCACATCCAACTAGTCGAGTCGGCCCAGGTCATAGGTAGGTTAGGCAACCCGCCTATGGCCCCAAATATTTCCCCCAAATAACTAGTTACTAAAACCCCCAAAACTTTTTATTATAATATTTTCATGTGGCTAGTGGCCTCAAAATATAAAAATGGCCTTAGGCCTTGAAGATACTAGTCGATCCTGTTAGCCGGCTAGTTAATTCAAATTGAAAATGAAAGTTGTGACCTTAGTACACCTATGGAGGGGATACATGTAAATCAAGTAGAAATATAAACTAACTATACTAACTAAGACAAATCCTGGAAGATTGATGTTTGTATGGTTAAATAAATTAATTGCCACAAAAACAAATGTGTTATATCAAGTATTCTATAACATCCCACCAGAGGCATGAAGCTACCGGCAGGAGACATGAATAACTCATCTACCTGAACCTTAATTCAAACGAAAAAGGACATGACACATCCTAAAATTAGACAACCTGGAGCACAGTCCAGTACCCGAACGATCTGTAATAAACATCAGATATGTAAAAAGAACCTATGTTCCAAACCGAAGACATATCAATTCTCATCATCAATATTTCAGGGTTTCGTGCCTACAATCACACATACAAATCAAAATAATTATTTACATAAATAAAATAGCATACATTACATGACTCAAAACACAACTAACAAAACTCATAGACTTCTTTAACATTTCCCCAGGACTATAGAGAGGCTGACTGCAACTTGGTGATCCGTCTCCTCGAGCATGCCTTTCCAAAACTTGAATGACTAACCAATCTGGTTGCCAACCTGCAAAACTAGCAAACTGTTATGTGTGAGTTATAAAACTAAATAAGTAACCACGCTTATACCATAAAAGTTGAGAATAAATCTTTATAATAGTGTGTGTGTGTATATAATATAAATATAAGTTTTAGAAAGTCTTTAACATATTCTATTGAAAATCTTTCAATTTTCATACTATTTTTCATACTCTCCATCTAAAAAGTTCTCTCAAATTACATATATATATATATCGATTTAAAAAACCGAGTTAATGAGGCATACATTATATAAATGTAACACCCCGCCAGAGACAAGATGCTACCGGTAGGAGACAGGTTTAACTCTTCTCCATAAGCCTCTATCCGACATGATGTATCCTAAAACTAGACAACCTCGATCTCAGTCCAGCAACAAAATGAACTTGAAACAAACATCATATATCAAAATGGACGTCAGGTCCACACCAACACATCAAATTCATCACATAATGGCTATATGCCCATATCATCTATCAATACTCAAGGGCTATGTGCCCATAACATCATAAGCAATCAAAATATTTACTTAATATATATACAAATAACGTACTCAAACATCAAACAAAACATTAAATCAAATATCCTAGACATCTAAAACTTATCCCCAAGACACTTGCGAGGGTGACTGCCGCTTGGGTGATCCGCGTCTCGAGCATGGATTCCAAAGCTGTCGTGGTTGACCAATTTGGAAGCCAACCTGCAAAACTAGTAAACTTGTTTGGTGTGAGTTTTAAAAACTCAGTAAATAACCATGCTAGTATAACAACAAACACGTTAAACATAAACTACGAACAAACAAGTCAAACGTATCAGCAGTTTGTCAGAATTACTAAATTGTTACAAGTTTAGATTTTATTAAACTTTTTTTATAATCCTTTATACTTAACCCATGTCAAACTTTCATATTTACATATCTACATATGCGCTAATCTAATAGCTAACATCCAAAATATAGAAAGCAAAACAAGAATACCATAGAGTACATCGTTTAATATCAAATACACTTCAAACACTTGAAACATGAAGTCACACATATATATTTTTTTCACAATTATCCATCCTTAAAATATCATCAAACTGGCAACTCAAAACAATTATCTTCTATTCAGATACAACTATTTTCAATACCAAAACAAACTTACTTTAACTTTTGACAAACTTTCTTCAATACCAAAACCTTATGATAACTTAAAATTCATATCTCTTTCACAATATACGTATATACAATACAAACTTAGCATATACATTTTATAGCATCTTATGGTCACACCGGTTTACATGTCATTCTTTCAGTCCATGTACACATACACCATCCATATATATTACAAGATCTATCATACATACACATATACTCAAGCGTACACAACAGTCAAGGTATCCGGGAACACACAATCAAGACATCACATACATATGAGCTGGCTCACACATACAATGCTCGTACGAGACTCATTACCTATTTTAGAATAGGTATGAGATGAATGTCGTTAGAACGGATTTCCAAACCAGCTCGGCTACTACATCACAAAATCATTAATCAATTAAACATACACACATGCATACATACCACGTGTCACAAACTCATTACACAATTTCTCATACACAAGCATATACATGACAAACATTGCTTAATCATTTATAATCGCCATACACATATGTTTATATATATATATATATATATATATATATATATATATATATATATATATCAAATATATGAATATACTTATTACTTTGATTCGGACCATGACTTTTACAATCCTCACATTCTTTACTTATCAATCAACATTCACCATTCATATAAGAATTCAATCAATCACGAACTTCCATCACTCCCAAAACACTTAGACTATACCAACTCAACCTCTATACTGCTAAATCGTATACAATAATCAATAACAAATGTTTCCTAATGACACACATTTACACATACTATTACAAATTCTGAAGTCATAACATATTCTTTTACCGATCCTTTATACCCAAATCATAACATATCCAATCATCTCATACAGATAAAAATACGCGTTCATATGCTTATACATACTCAAACATTTACATACACGAATACATATTAGTATTGATTCATACACTTCTATACATTCATACATACACATAAACATTAAGCTCATTTCATGTCTCACTTCATATCATATCAATAACAATTATCCATATCTATGGTGGTCGATTATTCTAGCCATACGTAATCTTGAACTTCTTTCTCAAGAATATACCTTAACTATCATGTTTTAACCTAACATGTCCATCATATATATATATATATATATATATAATCAAACACGAAATCACCAATTTAAGTTCTCATCGCATGGTTTACTTACCTGGATTCGCGAGTACTCCAGGTTCTAGTCAAATCTGTCAAAATAAATACAAAATACCATCAGAAACACGACTAAACTATGATAAAATCCTGGATCTTTTTGAAACAACCAAATCAAGTCCGTTTTCAATATTTTCAGTTTCAATAAACTTAAAATACCATACAAACTATTCCAAGCCATTAGTTCACCTAAATTCTTGATTTATACATTTTTGGAAAATCTTCCGAAAACGTTTCCGCGAATGCAACGGAAAGTCCTGAACCCTCCAAACCTACCCGGATTTATCCAAACATGTTCGTAATATCATAAATATCTCATAACTATCATCAAAACCAAAACACATCTTTATACACAAAAACTCAATTTTACCGAAATTTATATATTATATCAGATCAATCACACTCATTTCATTTTCACTCGGATTCTACCAAATGCTCATATTCAATATACTAATACTCAAACAATTCAATTTATATCAATATTCTACTCTATGAAGCTACTAAATACATCCGAACATTTAACTATAAACTTGAAATTTGTGGATTTTCATCGGGAGGTCTTACCGATATTTCGAGGGCATATACGAACTCCAAACGATCCCACGAACGTGCTGGATTAGATGGAATTCTGATCAGAGCTACTGTTAATCATGGGTCAATATTCATTCGAATCTTCCTTCCTCGTTTCGCATGAAACCATGCACGGAACGGAAAATCTGTCACCAACAACGTGTAGTACTCTCCAAGAGCTTCGATTTGGCGGGTGGTTTAGGCCATGAAATGAAACGACGAGCTGAGATGGAGAAACCCAAGAACGCACATATTCCTCCATTTTCTTACCGTTGCTGGCGTTTCTGACATCGCCGCCGGCCACTGTTGGGCGCAGGGTGGCCGGACGCTTCCTATAGCGTCGTCGTGACTGTCGTTCATGGCCAGCTGACCGCTAGCGCTGCCTGGACGTCACTGGTTCAGTTTGAGACGAGTTTCATTTGAAAGATGGTTATGTTTTGTTTTTACAAATAATGGAAATTTCAGGGTATTTATAGAAAAAGTTCTAGAAAATTATAATCTGACCCCCCCAAAATTACAGTTAGGTCCCTATCATGGGACCTTCACAAAAATTCATATTTTTGATGCTCTTTGAATGCAAATTTTGAAAAGTGTACAACACGAAAGTTAATCATCTCGGAAAAATGAGTCAAATGGTCTAAGAATTAGTTTAATCGGAATTCATTTGCTATCTTTATAGCAGAAACAAAAACTTTTATATATATAACGATAAAATCAGAAATCGCGTAACCGGTACTCGAACCAACCTATTTCCCAATACATAAAATTTGATTACAATCCCGTTCCAAAAACTTAACTTTAATTCGAAAATATTTATGCACTGTGCCGAAAAATTTGAGATATTACATTCTCCCCTTCTTATAAAAATTTCGTCCTCCAAATTTCCCCATCCTTACGTAAAATCATTCGAAACCAAACACACATACATGATAATCTTATCCATATTCGGAAGTCACCTCACTTAACACCTTTTCAAAAGTCATGTATTTCATACATCACTACAACTCATGCTATTTCAAAACAAAACACATCAAATCAAACAGTTCATGCCATAATCAAATCAAACTTGTCACTTCAATCCATATTCATTCATCAGAACTTGCTCAACCCTTTCAAATTCATTCATCATAGAAACAGAAAGGAACATAAATTCCATACAGTCAATCATATGCATCATCAGAACGAAGAACATAACACAGGTTCTTTGCAAGCGATCCGATACAGTATCAAAAACAGAAACATAATACGGATTTCATACTATCCATTCTGTTCACAATTTAAAAGGAACTCATTCATTTCACATCATTTTATTCTATATCATATATATAAATGACATCAATATCAAAGTCTACATAAGTACATAACCAATCGCACATACAACATTATATGGATGAAAACATAACATACATAACCATCACAACACTCAAAAGATCTGTGACTAACCATAAACTTACATATATGCTCTTGTAACGAATATAAACTTTTATACAAACAAATACATATATCGTCACAACCAGAAGTGACGTATAATCATACATGCTCTTATGATGTTGATAGTTTGAAATCTGTCAATCTCTGTCATCATTCAAAATAGAAAATGTAAAATGATCTCTTTCAAAAACCATTTTGAAAATACATGTGAAAAACTCTTTTACTGTAAACAAAATAAATTTCAAAATCCATTATCATAAATTCATATCGAGCATCCATCATAACCTAATTGGACGAAATATAAAAAATACCCAATGCCCAAATCGCACGCACGGATCGGACAATGAATGAAACGATCCCTTATCAACAAAAAGTCTGGTCGGCCCACTATAGTTGGGCAAACCCATATACAAGCGCCACGACGGAAACATATCATATCAAATTATAAAACTGTAAAAATCATATACAAGCGCCGTGACAGAAACATATCATATCGTATAATATCATAAATAATGCCGAAATACATCAAAATCAAAAGGTAATTTTTTGAAATCTTTTTTCCCCCCAAAACATAAATATGTGTAAATCAAAAACAAATATGTAATGCAAAGTTTTCAAAATACATATCGATCGTCCACTGTTCACTCGCGCTCATAGATCGGACAGTGTACGAACCACTATTCAGTCGCGCATAGACCGGACAGTGTACGGACCATGTCGACAGGGTAGTGGGCCAACCATCAAAAATAAATATTTAATGCAAACTTTTGGTATTTGATCATTAAAACATTTAATGAAAACCAACAAGTATTACCAATCATTCTGGGCCATTTGCTAACTTGATAATTACTAAAGATATTTGTTATTTAATTAATTTAATCATTTAACTTTTAAATAATCAAATAATTAAATACAAATATCTTAAATATATATATTATATTTACATTAAATAATCAAAATACATATAATAATAACAAATGTCAAATATCACAATTTGACATTTAATTAATGTGTATTTAATAAAATCAAATATTAAATACAAATACACATTAGTTATGAAATGACCAAAAGATCTCAATCGCCTGTATTTTTTGTTTAACCGTTAAACGACTTATAAATAATCAGTATTATTCATAAAAATTGACATAGTACTCTACGAGTATATTTCATTAGTTAGACTATCTAAGTTTAGACATATCCATCACGAAATCCAATTTCATGTCCATAATCTACCCACCCTTAAATTATGACAAACACGGATAAACTCACTGAAACATATAGGTTGAGGTCATTGCATACGTATAATCCCTCCATCACAGGTATCTGGATTATTCCAGAGATATAGATATAAACGTCAAATCTCTATGGATATAATCACGTCGATGTTTCTATTAGAAATCTCTTAATAACACTTAACTCGCTTATACAGTGTACCATGAGCCCATGGATTTAACAAATTGCTAATTCCATATTGAATACTTATGCTCTGTACACATGACTGACAGATCCTTTCTTGACACACACATGATATCTTGAGCATCAGTCCACACCCAACGAACATGAGGAGGTCTGATCTAAATAGATCGGTGACGTGACTGCCATCAAAGTATGGAGGATAATTCATATATCCACAGTGATATCTCAAGTCAAAGAATCAATATACTACTCAACACGAGAAGATTCATATTGATGTTTGTGTACCATCCATTAAG
>SKCR01032840.1:0-139046 GCA_019454045.1 Zanthoxylum bungeanum
CATCCTCACTAGTACTATCCCAGATTCCCAGGCAAAAGGCTTGAGGGTGAAAGGATTTTAGGACAAGGTCTTCTGGGAGGCCAGAACTGATCATGTAGGCTGGTGGTGGTACAGCACGGTAGTTGGGTAAGGGGTTTCTGTGTGTGTCGGGCTGTTCTGTTTTTCTGGGTTGGGTATCTTCTTGGAGTCTATTAGGTCTTGGATTTCATGGCGGAGTCGGGCGTAGTTGTCGGGTCCATGGCCTTTTGTTGGTGGAAGTGGCAGTAAAGGCTTAGGTTATAATGTGATGGTAGGGGATTGGGTAATGGTTTGGTATCCAAGGGTTTTTAAGCCCTTGCCTCTTCAATTTCTCTAGCACCTTAGACAGGGGCCTTCCCAAGTTGGAAAACTGCCTGTTCCGGATAGCAGCATTCAGCAGAAACGGGCTTTGTTCCCGAGTTTCCCCAATGGGCCTCATGTTTAGACCATAGAATTTTCTATTCTGGCCTCTTCTTCCTCAATATCCATGACAGTTTCCCTCAACTGCCGAAAGTCTGCAATCATGGAGGTCATCCTCCTCAACTTGCCGTAAATGGAGGGCTTGGTGCCCTTGATAATCATCTTGATCTGATCCTTCTTCTCCGAAGGCCTAGTCTGCATTTTCAATAATTGACCCCTCCACCGGTCCACATACTCCTTAAATTCTCCTCCGCTTTCTGCTTAACATTCTCCAGATCACGGAGTGACAAATCGATCTCCAAGTCAGTGACATATTGCTTCAGGAAAGCATCGGCCAACTCCCTCCAATCTTCCTTTACTTTGTTCTCCAAACTGTGGTACCATACCACGGGCTCCTTCAAGCGACATTCCAAACATTTTCTGTACATTGCGCTGAGATAAGCCAACTGAACTCATGACTGATACAAACTGTTGGAGATGCACCCTCGGATCCCCATTCCCGTTGAACTTAGCCATATCCGGCATCTTGAACTGTGCAGGCAACTGTTCCTCAAAAGTCAATGTGTCATAATCCAGCAAAATCCTCATTCTTACCCTCATCTTGCGGGTAACCGACTCAACCTGATCCCGAAGTTTCTGTAACTCTGCCTGAGACCCAGATACTCTGCCTGCTGCATACTCTGCCATATCATCATCAAAAGCGGGGATATCATCCCCCAATCTGTTCGGAGATTCCTCTTGCCTCACATCCCCAGAATGACCCCGGCACGAGACCCAGCTATACCAGCCATAGCAGTAGTCAAAGCCTGCAACTGTTCAGTGATCTTGGCGAGACCATTCTCTAACTGATCCATACGGGACATTTCATTATCGGATTCACTCATACTTGTTCTTTTAGTGAGCCTTGTCCATTCTCTAACCCAAACGGTATCTATGTTGTCTTTTTGAGACATAGACGGTGTTAACATGATATATGTATGCATGAGGTGCATGAGATGCATGTAACATATAACATACTAAATTAAATAAAATTCTCAAATAAATCGGCCTATTATCATTTTAGAAGCTTTTGGGACAACTGTCATAGGGTGAACCCGTCCCAGTTTAAATGGCCCAACGAGTTCATGTCTTATGGCAGAGAGCCCAACTAAATCCAAATGATAATATTCCGAAAACAAGCACAAGGTGGCCCACCAACACTTAGACGCCTTTGGCCCAATAGTCATGGAATACATCCTTGTCCCAGTTTAAATGGCCCAACAAGCCCATATCCCATGACCAATGGTCCAAATGGATCCAAACGATGATGTTTCCCAACATAAGCATAGAAGGGAGATAATGCAAACATAACATAATAATTTTTACATAATGGCCCATCAACATTTCAGAAGCCTTGGGCCTAATAGTCATACAGTACGAACTTGCCCCAGTTTAAATGGCCCAGCAAGCCCGCATTTCTGACAATAGTCCAACTGCATCCAAATGAGGATGATCCATAAGCACATTCTCAAGGGAATAATTGTTACTTTAACCATACAAACCAGTCTATGGGTGGATTTGCAAGAGTATGGACAAAGGCTCTCACTGGCGAAGGATAGCCCACAACTGGGTCTCCCCACTCAGGGTTCAAGCGACCAAGTGAGCGTATCCCTTTTTATACACTAAGGTACGTGCCAATGAGCTATGGTGTGTGACAGACTGTCAAATGGATTTCCCGTTGTAGATTCCCCAGAGGGAAGGTGGAGCGAGGCTCACTTAAATACCCAAAGCCTCTTAGGCTCTTATCGCTTGGTGTCAGGAATAAACAACGAGTCCTCCAAATTAGTCCATCACAAAGGCTACGAGTAGATGGCCATATAGGTGTCCTCACAGCTTTTCCTTCTAGAAAGGTAGTGAGTGAAGGAAGACACCAAACCATTACCTAGCCTCAAAGTGCCCTTGATTAAACCCCCACTTTCCACTTATCCACTATAGACATGGTCAATTAAAACATAAATCCAAACATTACAAGACAATATTCCGGGGCAAACTTTCTATCCCCAGTGGAGTCGCCAGACTGTGGACAACAGAACCTGGCGACGCCGTTCCTAGGCTCGCGGCCTAGTTGGGAAGTACAAATAACATGGAGTCGCCACCCGGTGTGAACCGGGACAAAGATTTAAGGCCGCACTCACCCCTCGCAAGGGAAGACCTCAAACCGTTGGGTTCGGAATGGTCCCTTACTTATGTCACTTGTAATGAAAGGATTTATGTAATAATTTAATCAAGCTTAAGTAACACTTATTTCCAAGAGTATCATGCTTCTAATTCTCATATGCAAAATAAAACTTATGTACACATTTCACATATATCTCACATTTAAAATTGCATGCTTAACATATATCAAAATAGCAACGAACATACAACTTCATTTGCATATCACATTCAGGAAAACACAAGCACACATATAAACCATACAAGCACACATATGGGCACTTTTCCAAGCGGTACGTGGAATTGTATCCCAAGTACAGACCGCACTACCGTCCATTCGGAATCGGCTACGGAATTTACGTCTGGGTTTCCATCCGATATACCGCAAGAAATAATACTCAAATGTTATCATGACATAAGCATATGAATTGTAATACATTAACATATTTGTATTTATACATGTGGAGATAGCTACTAGGAAAACTATGCATGAAATCTAATGAAGAGGACTCAGTTCAGTGGGTGCGCGTTCGTGTAGCGTTCGTAAACGCGTTCGAACGGTAAACAGAAGGTTCGCGTTCGTATGGCGTTTGATAACGCGTTCGAACAGAAATGAAACAGAATGCTCTCGTTCGTATGGCGTTTGTTAACGCGTTCGAACAGAAATGAAACAGAATGCTCTCGTTCGTATGGCGTTTGTTAACGCGTTCGAACAGAAATGAAACAGATGCTCTCGTTTGTATGGCGTTCATGACACGTTCGAACAAAATGAAACAGAATGCTCTCGTTCGTATGGCGTTCGTAACGCGTTCGAACATAAATATGACCTGATGCATGACAAGGCAAAATACATGTGCGTTCGTAAACGGTTCGAACGGGAACAGACCTGATGCATGCAAGGCAAAATACATGCGCGTTCGAGTTGCGTTCGTAACGCGTTCGAACGGGAACAGACCTGATGCATGAAATGGAACGCAATACATAAACGACAAATAAAGGGGCGCGGCGAAGTACTGCCGTAAAGGTGGCCTTTTGGGGCTCTTGATCTCTCAAAGAGAGGACCTTTAGACCAACATACTAAGCCCATGCGCTCGACTGAATCATGCATACAAAGAATTAAAAGCAATGATTTAAACATAGTGTGCCCGATTGAACGTATCTTGTATCTAACCGAGCACACATCAACCGGCGCGGCAAAGCATCGTGGTAAAGGGCTTTAGCCCCTCCCCATAGGGGATCTCACATCGCACTTACTAAACCCATGCGCGGTTGAATCATGCATACGAAAATAAAGACAATCATATCAAACTAGGTATGCTCGATTGAACGTATCTCGCATTCAACCGAACACACATCAATCGATGCGGCAAAGCGTCGTGGTGAAGGATTTTAACCCCTCCAATTAGGGAACCTTTCATCGCACTTACTAAGCCCATGCACTCGATCATATCATATGGGAATAAGCAACATACATAATTTAAATGACAAGAAATAAATAAACCAAAGCAACACAACACAAGAGAAGTGCCGTTTACTCAAGTGGTACGTGGAGTTGTGTCCCATGTACAGACCGCACTACCGTCCATTCGGATTCGGCTATGGAATTTACGTCTGGGTTTCCATCCTATATACCACAAGAGACAACACTCTTCCATTCATCCAATACCCCAAACACACATCATACACACAACAAATGCCGCAAGTACTGAAAATATAATCAAAGTAAATGACCAGAAATAAATAAGAAGAAGTGTGAAAGATACCCTCAGGTCTAACCTTTTAAGCTGTCTCTCGGACTCGCGTTTCACGAAAATCGGAACGGGGTAAAGCTCCGCAACTTTTCTAGTTCACTGGTTTGCCTCTTCCTTCGTTGTTCGGCCGCTCAAGCTTCTTTCCGACTCCGTTTTACTGCTCTGTGTCCTCTGCTTACTGTTTGTGGACTGTTTTGGTGTTCTTGGTGGACTGTTCTGTGTGGTTATTTCAAGGATTGTAAGTGTATTTTATGTTACTATTTTAAGGGATTGTTTTTTTGTTTTTTTTAAGGCTTTAGTGCGGATTTTTTTTGTGTTTTTTAAGAGTTAAATGTGCAGTTTTTTATTCACTGTTTGGGGGTATTTTAGGGACTGTTTTGCGAGTGATTTAGGCTGCTGTGTTTGTGTGATTTTCGGTGAATGTATGGAGGTTTAGAGGGGCTAATTTTCGGTGGTGATTTGGGGTTGTTTTGGTGCTTGTAGTTTTGGTGATGTGAGGGTGGTTACTTGTGGTGGATTCGGCTATGGAGGAGATGGTTGGGGCTCTTTTGTTCTCTTTTTTTGTATATATGTCAAGTGTTTTTCTTTTTCTTAGGTGTGCATTAGAGAGTCTAGAGAAAAAGTGGCTAGGTTAGTGCATGTTTATATAGAAGAGAGCTAGGGGTTGCCCTTGTCTCACAAGGAAAGGATTTTGGTATTCAATTGGATTTCCAAGAAAGGCATACACAAGATTGAGGGGGGACAAAATATTTTAAATTAGGAAGTTGTAATATTTAATTTGTGTTGGTTTAGGAATACAAATATTTTAGATTGGTAATTATCTTATTAGATTAGGAAGTCAAATATATGATTGGCTTTAATTGGTTATGATTGATTTTAATTAGGTATATCTTATTTTAATTTTAGTATATGATATATTCAAATTATTTAAATTAGGCATGATTTTAGTTTAAGTTAGGTAAATATTTTATTTAATTGGTAAATGGTTTAAATATTTTATTTAATGTTTAATGTTTAAATTAATATTTATTTATTTATTTGGGATGTGTTTTATGGGCTTTGGGGAGCTAAATGGGCTGGGTGTGAGGCTAGCAGCAAAACCAGAATTACCGACACCGTTCGAACGCTTCCTCGAACGCGACACGAACACCCGCAATCTGTTTTCCGTTCGAACGAAGTAACGAACGCAGCACTAACGAAAACAGTGAGCTTGTTTATTCTGAATTTCCCCTTCCGATATCCGTTTCCCGCGGCTTTCGTGACTCAAAAGGTAGTGCCTCCAAATGAGACTCATCATCGGGTTTCATATGCGAAAATGCAATGCCTACACCCATCTCCATAAGCATCTGAATTTATCGAAAATTGGGCATGATGTATCCTAAAACTGGACAATCTGGATCACAGTCCAGCATCAAAGGGAATCTAAGAAGACATCAAACAAATAAAAGGACATCAGTTCCACACAAATCTCATCAAAATCATATCCTAAGCGTGCTCAAGGGCTCTATACCCACCACATCATAAACAATCAAAATATTTACTTAATATATATACAAATAGCATGCTCAGCATGACAAATAAAGCAATAACCAAATATCCTAAACTTCTTAAATCTCTACACTTATCCCAGGACACTTGTGAGGGTGATTGTCGCTTGGGTGATCCGCGTCTCGAGCATGACTTCTAATACTTAAATGGTTGACTCACCTAGAAGTCAACCAGTAAAACTAGCAAATTGGTTTGGTGTGAGTTTTAAGAACTCAGTAAGTAATCATGTTAGTATTACATCAAACAAGTCAAACATATCAACAGATTAACCGAATTACTAAATTGTTATAAGTTCGAAATTATTAACTTGTTATTATCCTTTATTCTTAACCCATGTCAAATTTTCATATTAACATATCTACATTGTGTCAATCTCATAGATAACGTTCAAAGCATACAAAGCAAAGCTCAAATATCATAAAGTATATCTAAGTGAAACATGAAGTCATATATCTACCATTTATCTCAAAATATCCATATTTGAAATATCATCAAATCGACAAGTTAAACAAACTTTCTTCATTTTGAAACAAACTCTTTCAATTCAATGCAAACTTCCTCAATGGCTTAACATTCATGATTCATATGCATTTACACATGTCGTGGCACACCTCTCTTATATATATGTAAAAACAATTCCCAAGATTACACATATACATACACACCAATACAACTTAACGAACATGCTTATAACATCTAATAATTACATTAGCTTTCAAATTCATTCATTCATTCATTGCACATAAGCATACACTATCCATATATTCTACGAGTTCTACCATACACACACATACACACAGTCACACAAATAATCATCATGCAACCAACTACAAAGCACACATAACAATCAATACATCAAAGAACATACCATCAAACAATACATATATATGACAGGCTTACTCATACAATGTTCGTATGAGACTCATTACTTATTTTAGAATAGGTATGAGATGAATTTCGTCCGAACGGATTCCTAACCAGCTCAACCACTATACCACGGATCATCCAATTAAACATACACACAGTCGCTCATACCATATAACATAAACTCATCACATGATTACCCATACACAAACACATACATGACAAACACCCCAAGTCATCATCCAAACACTCATACACATACATGTGACTATACATATTACTACTAATTCAAACGTTTTATCTTTAACAACTTTCATTTCTTTCCCTTATCGATCAAACTTACCCAGTTTTCGAGTTTCTATTCTAAAACATCTGATATTAAAGCTCATTGTTTAAGCATACCCATTCAGGAATGACTTAGCCTATACCCTATTTCTTATCACACTTCATTATTCCAACCTTTATACGAATAAATCACTTGTACGAATCAATAACAAACCTATTCCATTAACCGATCTTGTATACTCAAATTGTCTGTAGCTTATCATCATATACATATTCAATACATGTATCAATGGTTATTCATGTACCTATTCATTTACATATATATAGACATAATATTACATATTCAAACACTCACACGCATCAATAGGCATCAACATCATTAAATATTTCCCTTCATATTATAACAATAACGAGAGTCCATACCTGTGATGGCCCACTATCTAAAATATACCCGACCTCGAATTAATTTCTCAAACCCCTCTTTAACTATCCAAAACCATTCAATCATCTATATATACAAATATATATAAAGCACAAAAAGAACGTTTTGAGAACGCATCGCATGGGTTACTTACCTGGCTTTACGAGCACTCCAGGTCTTAGTCACATCTATCAAAATAAATGGCGAATAGCCGTCAGAATCGCGATTTATGGTATTATCTACTTAACTACGATAAAATTTCGGATCTTTCCGGGACAACCAAATCAAGTGCGAATTTAATATTTTCAGTTCCATTACTCTTAAAATATCAATACAAACTATTCCAAACCACTAGTTCATTTAAATCCTCGGTTTACGTGTTTTTAGAAAATCTTCTGAAAACATTTCCACAAACATTACAGAAGAGTCCTGAACCCTCCGAACCTACCCAAATTTATCTAAACACTATCCTATCATCATATATGACTGATTTCCATCATTACAATCAAAACATATTAATACACGAAAAACCCACTTTTACCAAAAACTTACATAATCTATCGGATCGATCAAACTAGTTCCGTTTTCACTCGAATTCTACCAAATACAGATATTCAAAATACTAATACTCAAACAATTTATTTTATATCTTTAAGCTACTCTACGAAACTACCGGATACATCCGAATATTTAGCGGAAAACTTGAAAATTTTAGATTTTTACCGGGAGGTCTTACCGAGATTTCGAGGGCATATACGGACTCCAAACGATCCCACGAATGTGTTGGAACAGTCGGAATTCCGATCGGAGCTACTGTTCACCATGGGTCACTATTTATCTGAATCTTCCTTCCTCGTTTCACGTGCAACCGTGCACGGAAAGGAAAATCCGTCACCACCAACTTGTAGTACCCTTCGAGAGATTCGATTCGGCGCGGTGGCTCGGGCCATGAAACGAAGCAAAGAGCCGAGATCATGATACCCACAACTCGATTATTTCCTTATCTCTCTCGCCGCTCACCTGTGTCCTGGGGCCGCTGTTGGCCACCACAAGGTGGAGAGGCGGTCGACGCACCCCTATGGCCCATTGCGCCGGATGAAAATTGCCGGCAGGCTGCTAGCGTGATAGGGGCGATAAAAACATGATTTTTGGGGATGAGGGTGCGATTCGGGGTTTTGGTGATCCTATTCCATTTTTGCAATAAGAAGAATGTAACATCCCAAATTATTTTAGTGTGTTGCATGAATTTTATTTTTCCGCACGTGAGGCCGCGTCCGAATGCGAGGTCAATTTTATTATAAAATTGGAAATTTTTCAATAAATTAGTTATAAGACAATAATAACTAAAATTGAAGGACCAAATTGAGAATTTCCATACTAGAATTAATAAATTCTAGAAGACTTTACAGACACACCCACACGTGAATTACACACACACACACTTAATTAACACCACACATTTAATTAACACCCACACAAACACGTGTTTTTCACACAATACATACACACACAAAAGAAAATAGAGAGGGAAGAAGAGACGAGAGAAACCGAGAAAAAAGGGGAAAAACAGAGAGAGAAGAAAAATCGAGAGAAGAAAGGAAAGAAGGGGAAGGCCGAAAGAGAGGAAGATGCCGAGAGAGAGAGGAAGAAATACCGAGAAAGAGAAAAGAGGATAAGGAGAGAGAGAGAGAGACCGAGAAAGAGGGAAGCTGAAGAAGAAGAGGGATTCTGCAATTGGATTTTTGATTTCAGTCATGGGTGAAAATTGTAAGTACACTATGTTTATGATTACCTTGTATTTGATTGATTTTGTCATTTGGGTTTTGGAGTAAATTTTAAATTGGGTTTGATAATGAGTTAGAATCATGTTGAAAGTAACCTAGAATTAATATTTAGTAAGAAAATGGAAGGAATTTTTAAGATTAAAGAAATCCACCCGATTGAAGAAAATAGGGAAAGAATCGGCAATTAACCCTAAAATTTAGGGATTTTTGGAACTAAGGTATAAGTCTAATAAATAGTTAACTTGGAAATTTAATAAGTAAGTAAAGATATTTATATGTGTGTTTTGTGCAGGGGCGAAGGCATGTTGGGCCCAGCAGGGCCTGCAGCTCCTTGCTGGGCCAAAAAAAATTTAACAAATTAAAAAAAAAAATTGTTATTTTTTCAAAATACAGCCGACACTCGACAGTGCCCTTCATCTTCAGCAACTCAGCAACCCTGCCAACCCATTTCATTGATTTCAACTCACAACTCAGCCGACAGCCCCTGCCCCTGGTATCTTTCTTTTTTTTTTTTCTTTTTTTTTTATTTTTTGTTTTCAATTAGCAAATATCTTTCTTTTTTCGATTGCAAATTTTATGCAAATTAGCAAATATCTTTCTTTTTTTATTTTTATTTTTATTTTTTGTTTTCAATTTGATGGTTGAAATGGGTTAATCGTTAATGGGTTGTGTTTATTTTGTACATTTGTTAATTACTTGAGGATTGATGTTGTGTTTATTTTATCAACGCTTCACAATCCTGTCTTGCAGTCTTGTTGGTTTTGGGGATTGATGTTGTATTGTTGTTATTCTTTTTTACGATTGTCAAGAAACTGAATTATTTTTTTGTTTATTTGATATAGTTCTGGAGAAATATTTTAAAAGAAAATCAACATTACAATCTTCTCCGAAGAAAACTAAGTATTGTTCAAGTGAAGATGTAGAAGTTAATTTACAAGATCTTCCTACAGATCTTGGATTAAGACCTCGAATCTCTTATTATAGTCATAATATCCTAGATGAAGTCCGAAGAGCGTACTTACAAAAGGGTCCTGTTCAACCTAAAAATCACAACTTTAAATTATCAAATTTTGGAAATCAAAAATGACGGTTTGTCTCAACTTGGTTTGAAAATTTTGGCTCTTGGTTGGAATATAGCATAGAAAAAGATGCTGCATTCTGTCTTTTTTGTTATCTTTTTAAAGAAGAGAATGGTAAACAAAGTGGTGGTGATATATTTGTTGGTCAAGGATTTAAGAATTGGAAGAAGAAAGAAAAATTTATTGAACATGAGGGAGATATCAATAGTGCTCATAATAAAGCTAGACAGGATTGTGAAGCTTTGATGAATCAGAAGCAGCATATTGAAATAGCTTTCTCAAGACATTCAGAAAAAACTCGAAGTGAATATCGAGCCCATTTGAATGCTACTATTGATTGTGTTAGATTTCTGTTAAAACAAGGGCTTGCATTTCGTGGGCATGATGAGTCTAAAGATTCAAATAATCGAGGTAACTTTCTTGAGCTTCTACATTTCCTTGCTGACCATAATGAGGACATTAATGCTATTACTTTTGAAAATGCTCCTAGAAATCTTCAGTTGACATCAAATGAGATTCAGAAAGATATTGTAACTTGTGTTTCAGTTGAAACTACCAATATTATTATTAGAGAGATGAGTGATGTTTTGTTTTCTATTCTTGTTGATGAGTCTCGTGATATATCATCAAAGAACAAATGGCTGTCGTTTTGCGTTATGTGGATAAAAATGGCTATGTGGTTGAGCGTTTTATCGGTATTGAACATGTTACTAGTACTACAGCTCTTTCACTAAAAGAGGCACTTGATAAGCTATTTTCTAGGCATGGATTGAGTATGTCTAGGCTGCGTGGGCAAGGGTATGATGGAGCTAGTAATATGCGAGGCGAGTTCAATGGCCTTAAAGCACTCATTTTGGAGGATAATAAATGTGCTTATTTTATTCATTGTTTTGCCCATCAACTTCAATTGGTTCTTATTTCTGTGGCAAAAAAGAATGAAGACGTTAATTCTCTCTTCAATTTAATTACTATGTTAGTCAATGTTGTTGGAGCTTCAGCAAAACGTCGTGATATTCTTCAAGAAGAACATGCTCGTGCAGTCATTGAAGCACTTAATAGTCATGAGATTTCAAGTGGACGAGGTTTAAATCAAGAAATAACTTTGAAACGTCCTGCTGATACACGTTGGGGCTCACATTATGGTACGTTACTAAGCATAATTAGTATGTTTTCATCTATTACTAATATGCTTGAAATTATTTCGAATGAGGGAAATTCTGAACAAAGATTTCAAGCTACAACATTGCTGAAATTCATGCATTCATTTGAGTTTATTTTTAGCTTATTCTTGATGAAAAGAATACTTGGATTTGCATATGAGTTATCTCAAGCATTACAAAAAAAAGACCAAGACATTGTGAATGCCATGAAATTAATTGGAGTGTATAGGCGAAACTTGCAAAACATGAGAGAGAATGGATGGGACTCTTTACTTGGTGAAATTTCTTCCTATTGTGAGAATCATGACATTGATCTTCCTAATATGGATGATATTTTTTTGACTAATGGGAGATCACAACGCAAGGGTCAAAAGATCACAAATACACATCGTTTTCGTGTTGAGTTATTTTATGCAGTTTTGGACATGCAACTTCAAGAATTAAACAACCGCTTCAATGAGACGAACACTGAGTTGCTCCTTTGTTTGGCATGTCTATGCCCAAATGACTCATTTGCAGCTTTTGATAAACATAAACTACTGCGCCTTGCTGAATTTTATCCAAATGATTTTTCTTCAATGGATCTTATGGCACTTGAAATTCAGCTTGAAGTTTATATTATGGATGTTGGTTCTGATAATGATTTTTCAAGATTGAAAGGGATTGGTGAGCTTGCAAGAAGAATGGTTGAAACTGGAAAAGATAAAGTGTTTCCATTAGTTTATTTATTGGTGACATTAGTATTGATATTACCGGTTGCCACAGCTACAGTGGAAAGAGCATTTTCAACTATGCATTTTGTGAAAAATCGATTGCGAAATCGGATGGGAGATCAATGGTTGAATGATAGTCTAGTAGTATACATAGAAAATGATATTTTTTGTAATATTGATAATGAAGTAATTATCCAACGTTTTCAACATATGAAAGCTCGTCGAGGACAATTGTAAATGTATTGAATGAAAATATATTAATGAAGTTCAAAATTTTGGTACTTTTTTGTTGAACTTTTTAACTTAGCCCCTCCTGTCTTGAATCCCTGGCTCCGCCACTGGTTTTGTGTAAACAAAATCTGAAATTAAGACTGCGACATCGATGAAAACGTGGTGGCAGTAGCGTGAGCTGAGGTAGAGTAGTCGTGACAGTAGGAAATGTAGTATAGAACTAGTCTTACTTAGAGTTGGGTGAATTTGTAACAGTACTTTTAAAGAATAGAATAAAATAGATTTGGTTCAATTGAACATTATAGAATGCATTATAGTGTTGTTATGAGATGAAATAAATCATAAATTTGTAAAGGATATTCAAAAGTCAATATGGACCTAAATCCCTAAGTTTGGCCGAATTGGAAATTACAAGAGAGAAGAGAGTTTTAGCAATGATAAATGTTGTCTCAAACTTAGAATAACATTTATGGTTTGATTTAATATTGATTTGAAATTAAACTTTAAAGTTGTAACTTTTGCCCATTTGGCCGATTATGTAAAGTGAATGGAGAATGAAGTTTTTGTTGATAGTGAGTGTTGGTGTGTATTTAGAACTATAGTATAGTTGAGTTGTACGTGATGGCAGTTGGATAATTTTAAAATGCGGGAACTAGTACCTACGCCGAATATACCTTGGTGGGGCAAAAAAAGTTTGGTTGTTGGTTCTTATCGATGCTTGTGTAACAGTCTATAGTAGAAGTAATGCTATAATAAGGATATGGATGTAGAATGTAACAGTGACATGATCCAGGCCGACAACAAAGCAAAAGACCCATTACAAGTACTAGAATGACCAATTATGAGGCAGAGGACCAAAAGACTCAGAGAAGCAATGGCTGGATTAGTTCAGAGTTTTATGGCCGATTGCAACAAACAAATAGAGACGCATGTGGGATTCAATAGAGAGGGCCCAAAGCCACATCACTTGGCCCAAATTAGTTTTGAATGAAGCTTCACAGGCCTTTGAAGACTTGAAGACTTTGGTATTTGTGTAATTTAGCCTTTAGAGGTATTGTTGTCTTTATGCATTTAGGGTTTCTCTTTGTAACACTTTTTAAGCTTTCTTTCTTTTTCATTTTGAAAACAATCAACGAATTTGAGAGAATATTACAACTTTATGCTTTTTGGCTATGGCCAAATTCTTGTAAGGGAGGGATTCTCATTTTCAAGTTAAAATCGACTTATCTAAGTTTGGAAAACTTAGTGGCGTCTCCATTGCTAGCAAAATACTATAAGGAATCATCTTAAAGGTTATTAGGGGCAAGTTCTTTGTGGGTCTTCTTTATGGCCTTGGAAGGGTTTTGTTCCTACAAAATCAAATTCGCGGTTCTTGGGTTTTGTCTGTTGTTTGGGGTTTGCTTGGAATTCGAATCCAAGTGGGTTTCTTATCATTTGGTATCTAGAGCTCAGGGTTCCAAGGTATGATTTTCCTATCTTTATTTTTTGTTTGATTCTGTTTTTATTTTCGTTCTTTATTATTTTTGTTTCAGTTCTTGTTGGATCTTGTTTCTGTTTTCGTTTTTTTTTTTATTTCTGGATCTAGTTTTGTTGTGTTCTGCATAACAATTCATCTTTTATCATGTTCCAGTTCTGGGGTTTGTTGTTGTTCTTCATATCAGTCCGTAATCTGTGTTTATTTCTTGATCTGGGTTTTGTTGTGTTCTTCATATAGTTCGTCATATACATTCTGTTCTTTAGCATATGTTGAAGAAATAAGCATGTTCTTTGGCGGCTGTGTGATTTGTTTCTAAGACCCTAGTGAAGTGTGAAAAAAAAAAAGAAATCAAACCATCAGATTCAGACTCTGAAATCAGACCCTGAAACTTAACCTCTGAAATCAGACTTTGAAATAAGACCCTGAAACTTAACCTCTGAAATCAGACTCTGAAATCAGACCCTGAAACTTAGACTCTGAAATCAGACCCTGAAACTTAGCCTATGAAATCATACCCTGAAACTTAGCCTCTGAATTCAGACCTTGAAATCAGACCCTGATCAGACCCTGACCAGTAGCCTCTGAAATACGACCCTGACCAGTAGCCTCTGAAATCAGACCCTGAAAACCAACCCCTGAAATCAAAACCTAAATCAGCCTCTGAAATCAGAACCACAGTATCAGCATCTGACGTTATAAAAAAAAAGAGTAAAAATTGAAATTTTTTGGTTGAATTTAGTTTGTTCCATATTATCATTTAGGTGCCCGTGGAGGGTATTCCATCAAAATTTCTATAGAGGTGCCAAATTTTCTCCCGAAATTGCATACGACCGTGAATTTGCATGCTTATTTTTTTTTTCTATTGTGCTAATTGTTTACTTCTTTATTCTAATTACTCTAGCTTAAGTATTATTGATTTGAGTCTTCGTCATTGCTATTCATGTTCGCATTTTGTTTCCGCCTGCCCTATATATATATATTATTGGGTCAGTTGTGTTTCATGCTAGCTTGTTGACTACACTTGGTTTTGTATTCTTGGATTGAGTGTGATTCACATTTGAATTGAGGAAGAACTTAAAAGTGGTAAAAGGCAATGATTATGAGCACAGTATCGGGTAAAAGCCAATAGAGTGCAAACACGAGTGGAGTGATATCACTCATGATATGCCTTTTCGGCCTGTTTCTACTCTCATTTATGATATTGTCTTTGATGTTCGGAATCGTGCTAGCCTTTTACGTAAGGTGAAACCATCTTATGACAATAAATGGCTTCACTTTTCTTGGCACTTGCCCGTTGACATCTTCTGATTGTTCTTTTGCTTGTAGCCTTTCGGCTTTTCTTCTAGGAGGGCTTGTCCTCTCTAGTTGCCTGGGGTATGCCCCTTTGCTCTTTGTATAGTTTTCTTTTGGTTATAATACTTACTTTATCCAAAAAAAAAAATATCATTCGAGTGTAAACACGTGAGATTGTGAGGATTTACATATTTGTTTTACTTTCTTGTTATTTCTAATATGTTTGTTTAGTGTTGAAATGGCAGGTCTAACCACTGATGAAAAGCTTGAGGCTTTGGATAGGAAATTTACAGATATGATGGAGAACGTGAATACTTCTTTGGAGAGATTGTCCAAGAGTGTAGAGAGTATTCAAACTGGTAGCGGTCCCAGAGCACCACCACCCCATCATATACCACCACCTCAGAATGTACCACCCCCTCATATATGCCACATCACCATGTACCACCACAGTATGTACCGCCAGATGAAGAGGAAGCTGAAAATGAGTTTGATGATTCTGATGGTCTTGATGATGTTGAGGAGAGATTTCAGCCTGGGCATGATAGGAGGCCTAATAGGAAGAATGATATGAGGGATAGACAGTTTGATGATAGAGGTGCATTTGATGCCAGAAGAGGGGATTATGATAGGAGGGGATATGGTAGACGAAGAGATGTAGATGGTGATCTATGTAGCATCAAGATCAATATACCAACATTCCACGGAAAGAATGATCCTGAAGCTTATTTAGAATGGGAAAAGAAAATAGAATTGATTTTCAACTATCATCACTACTCAGACGAGAAGAAGATCAATCTTGCAGCAATTGAGTTTACCGATTATGCTATGATTTGGTGGGATCAACTTGTCTCTACTCGAGGAGAAATTATGAGAGACCGGTTCAGACATGGGTAGAACTTAGAGGTCTCATGAGAACGAGATTTATACCAGCCATTACTATAGGGAATTGTATCAGAAACTACAACATCTGTATTAGGGGACCAAGAGTGTTGAGGACTATTACTCGAGATGGAAGTTGCCATAATCAAGGCAAATGTAGTTGAGGATGTAGAAGCTACTATGACACGGTTTCTACGGGGCTTAAATAGAGAGATTGCAAACATGGTGGAGTTGTATCACAATGTTGATTTGGAGGATATGCTTCACATGGCTATCAAGGTAGAAAGGCAACTCAAGAAAAGGTCAACATCCAGATTTGGTACTCAGGCTACTTCTGCATGGAAGGGAAAATGGGTTCCGAATGAGAAGCGAGATGGAGGCTTTGACAAGCCTAGATGCGAGTTTAGTGGAGGCTTTAATAACCCTAGGTCCGAACCTATTGCCAAGGGTAAAGAGGCTGCAGAACCGAGCAAAACTAGACCAAAACCTGAGGGTGCAGCTACTAGAATTAATGATGTAAAATGTTTGGGCATGGAACACTATGCTTCACAATGTCCCAATAGGCGTACCTTAGTGATTGATAAAAATAGTGGAGAGGTGTACTCTACCGATAGTGAGGTTGAGGAGGAGATGCCAGAGTTGGAGGATGTAGTGACCATGAGGGAGCTGCATACCTGCTGAATAACTTATTAGTTGTCAAGCGTTCTTTGAGTGCACATGTTGTAGAGGATGAGAGTGTGCAGCAGAGGGAGAACATATTCAATACTAGGTGCCGTGTGAATGGCAAAAGGTATAGTATGATCATAGATGGGGGCAGTTGTACTAATGTTGCTAGCACAACTTTGATTGAGCGATTGAGGTTGAGTTGTTTGAGACACCCGAAGCCTTACAAGTTACAGTGGTTAAATGATTGTGGGGAAATAAGTGTGACAAAGTAGGTATTGTTAAGCTTTAACATTGGGCCATGCATAGATGCGATACCGATGCATGCAGGACATATTCTTTTGGGCAGACCGTGGCAGTTTTATAAGAAGGTTATTCATGATGGGTTCAAGAACAAGTACTCTTTTTCAGCATATAAGAAAACCCATTACATTATACCCACTTACACCTGCACAAGTTCATGAAGATCAGGTTAAGTGCAACTTGAGTGTGACAAAGAGAGAACGAAGGGAAACACCACCTTGGGTGAGACTAGTGAGAGTGATGTATCTTGTGAGAAAAATATGGCCAAGGCCGTGGGAGTTCCCAAGGGGAATGTGAGTGCACGTGAGGGGGAGACAAAAGGGAGAGTTAAAAAGAGTTTCTACATGGGTGAGGGTGAAGCGAGGAAAACATTCAAGGCTAGCAAGCTCATGCTATTGTTAGTCTATAAGGAGTCTCATATTTATTTTACTAACACTTACCATTTCCTTTCTGTGTCTATTTTATCTCTTTTCCAGGATTATAGTGACGTACTGACATAGGACATACCTAGTAGGCTTCCACCCATTAGAGGTATTGAGCACCTGATAGACTTCATACTTGGGGCAGTCATTCCTAATAGACCGACTTATAAGAGCAATCCCGATGAGACAAAGAAGCTACAAAGGCAAGTACGAGAGTTGATGGACAATGGGTATGTAAGGGAAAGCATGAGTCCTTGTGCAGTCTAGTTCCTAAGAAAGATGGGACGTGGCGTATGTGCATTGATTATCGAGCTATCAACAATATTACGGTAAAATATCGTCACCCCATTCCTAGACTAGATGACAAGTTGGATGAATTGCATGGTTCCAAAAGTTGTAGTAAGATTGATTTAAAGAGTGGATACCATCAAATTTGCATGAGAGAGGGAGATGAGTGGAAAACTACATTTAAGACTAAGTATGGCTTGTATGAATGGTTAGTTATGCCATTTGATCTTTCAAACGCACCTAACATATTTATGAGATTGATGAATCATGTTATGCGTGCATTTTTAGGTAAGTTTGTTGTAGTTTATTTTGATGACATCTTAGTTACAGTAAAACAGTAGATGAGCATGTTATGCATTTGAAACATGTTCTTGATGTGTTAAGGCAGGAAAACCTGTATGCTAACTTTGATAAGTGCACTTTTTTGTATGGATATAATTATTTTCCTTGGATTTATTGTGAGTGCATATGGCATCGAGATATATTTGGAAATAGTGAAGGCAATTTAGGATTGGCCAACAACAACAACAGTGACAGAAGTCAGAAGCTTCCATGGATTAGCAAGCTTCTACCGTAGATTTGTTAAAGACGTCAGTAGTATTGCAACACCACTGACTGAAGTCGTGAAGAAAACTATTGGCTTCAAATGGGAAGAAGAACGTGAGCGTGCATTCCAAAATCTTTAAATGAAGTTGTGCAATGCATCAGTTTGGCGTTACCCAACTTTGAGAAGCCATTTGAGATTGAGTGTGACGCATCCGAGATAGGCATTAGAGCGGTTCTTATGCAAGAAAAGCGACCAATTGCCTACTTTAGTGAGAAGCTTAATGGAGCAATTTTGAGATACCCCACATATGACAATGAGTTGTATGCACTAGTGAGAGCCCTTGAGACTTGGCAGCATTATTTGTGGCCTCGAGAGTTTGTGATCCACACAGATCATGAATCATTGAAGCATCTGAAGGGCCAAGGTAAGCTGAACAAATGACACGCAAATGGTTAGAGTTTGTTGAGACATTTCCATATGTAATCCGCTACAAACAAGGTAAGGAAACATTGTCGCCGATGCACTATCCCGAAGTTATGCTTTACTTACTTCATTGAGTGCAAGAATGCTTGGGTTTGAATTTATTAAAGAACTTTATGCTAGTGATATTGACTTTAGTACTATCTATACTGCATATGAAAATTCTGCTTTTAGTAAATTCTACCAACATGATGGGTTTCTGTTTAAGGAGAATAGATTATGCATTCATGTTTGTAGTATGCGTGAGTTTTTAGTGAGGGAAGCACATGTGGGAGGTTTAATGGGGCACTTTGGCATTGCCAAAACCTTAGAGGTATCGAGTGAACATTTTTATTGGCCTAAAATGCGAGAGATATTGAGCGTTTGTGTGATAAATGTTTAACTTGTAAACAGGCTAAATCTAAGGTTATGCCTAATGGGTTGTATACACCATTGCCTATACCTAGTGAGCCATGGGTAGATGTATCGATGGACTTTATCTTGAGTTTACCTAGGACTAAGAAGGATAGAGATTCCATCTTTGTAGTGGTTGATAGGTTCAGTAAGATGGCACACTTTATAGCATGTCATAAAACTGATGATGCCACTAACATTGCTGACTTGTTCTTTAGAGAAGTAGTATGACTCCATGGGATTCCACGGAGTATAGTTTCAGATCGTGATATCAAATTCCTTGGTCAATTTTGGAAAGTTTTATGGGGTAAGTTGGTGTAGGCACTGCATTTTTGCATGTAAGCCCCGATGATGAGTCTCATTTGGAGGCACTACCTTTTAAGTCGCGAGAGCCGCGGGAAACGGACGTCGGAAGGGAACCGGTATTTTTGTTAGATTTTAGTCGCTTGTTTAGCTTCAGGCTCGCTTGTTGGACCTCTGTTATTAAAATACACCCTTAGCCTTGGCCCAAAACTACACCAACCCCAATCCAAAAAATAATTAAAACATTTAAAATGCATGTCCCAAATTAAATTAAATTAAATTAAAGTTAATTTTTTTAAAGTAAATTAAAATACAATTAAAACCAATTAAAATCGAACACAAATTAAATTCCAATTTAAATTAAATTAAAATAAATCTAATACCAAAATTAAGATAAATCACTTCCTAATTAAATAAGCCATTCACCAAATTTAAATAATTTCCCACCAAAATTACATAATTTCTTGCCTTAAATAATTAAAATTAAATACACACATAAATTACTTGATTTCTTTCCTTTTTAAAATCCATGCACAACCCTAACCCTAAGACACTCCTATAAAATATAACACAAACTTCAACCCTTGGGCTCTCTCATCTCTCTCGGCAGTGACCAAGAAATAAAAATAACAAAGTCACCACACGCCTTCTTCTCTCCTCTAAAAGACACACGCACATACCAAATAAAAATAAAAACCCTTAGCCTGCCTTCACCTTGCCCTCACGTGAAGTCCTCTGGCCACTCAACTCACGCTAATCGCCACAGCTTGCCCCCTTTGCCTTAACGCCAACTGCGCACATAAACCACTCACAGCCATTCACGTATTAACCCTCAACAACGCCACACAGCAACGACCAACTCATATCTTCAACACACCATCACACCAACAGTCCCTTAGCAAGCTATCTGCCTTCACTCCCTTAGTAGCCCCCACCAACACGTCTCCAAAGCCTTCCACACAGCCCAAACTCACGTCAGCCTCACAAACAGCCCCAAAATCCCCCTCAAACTCACGCCAAAACACAGCCCCAAACCTGCCAGTAGTCTAAGCCCAAACTTCCCACTGCACAGCCCCTTCACTGCCGAGAATAACCCTCCTTCACTGCCAGTGATTCACGCTAATTTGACCCTTAAAATAGCCCAGAAAACACCCAGAAACTGCACTAAAAACTGCATAAAAAGACCTCAAAAAAGCACCAAAAACCGCAGCCCCTAGCAGTTAAAAAACACCCAAAGCAGTAGCCTAAAAACTCAAAACAGTGACCTGAAAAACAGCAGTGAAACAGCAACAAAACGGAGTGAAAACAATATCCCGAACAGTGAAACAACGAGATAAAGCGTTGAACCAGTGAACCGGAAAGTTGCGGAGCTTTGGCCCTTCCGATCACCGTGAAACGCGAGTCTGAAAGTCGACATAAAAGGTTAGACCTGATGGTACTTTTCACATCTATTTTTATTCGTATTTTTATTGTTTATTGAATCTTATTAGCATGAGAGTCGTTTATTGGTGCATGATTGTGGCCCTTGAATAAATGGAAGATATATGTAATGTGGAATGATGTATGTTGTGGCCCTTGAATAAAATGAAAAATGTATCGCCTCTTGTGGTATATAGGATGGAAACCCGGACATAAATTTCATAGCCGATTCCGAATGGACGGTAGTATGATCTGTACTCGGGATACAACTCCACGTACCACTTGAGTAAACGGCGAATATTTCGTTTTATGTTGTTTTGATTTGCTTATTATTCGCTACTTGATTTCCGCATGTTATTTGTTTATGTAATGATGAGACAAAGCGCATGGGCTTAGTAAGTGCGATTAAAGGTCCTCTATTTTGAGAGGTTAAAATCCTTTACCACGATGCTTTTCCTCGCCGGATAATGTATATTCGATTGGATGTGAGATATGTTCAATCGGATACACGAAGTCCGATATCATTGTCTTTACTTTTTATATATGTATTGTGTTGTTTGCGCATGGGCTTAGTAAGTGGGATTAAAGGTCCTCTAAGTCAAGGGGTTAAAATCCTTTACCACGATGTTTTGCCATGTCGGACGATGTATATTCGGTTGAATGTGAGATGTGTTCAATTGGGTATTCGAAGTCCGATATTGTTATCTCTATTTTTATATGCATTATGTTATTAGCGCATGGGCTTAGTATGTTGGATTAAAGGTCCTCCATTTCGAGGGGTTAAAGAACCTTTACCGCGTTGCTTTGCCGCGCCGGATGATGTATATTCGGTTGGATGTAAAATGTGTTCAATCGGGTATACGAAGTTCGATATGATTTTCTTAACTTTTTATATGCATTATGATGTGATGCGCTTGGGCTTAGTAAGTTGGATTAAAGGTCCTCCATTTCGAGGGGTTAAAGAACCTTTACCACGATACTTCGCCGCGCCTCTCATTTCGTTATTCGCTTTTCTTTGTATGTCATCTTCTTGCATAATCATGCATCATGTTGCATTGCGTATGGGCTTAGTAAGTCGGATTAAAGGTCCTCCATTTGGAGGGATAAAAAGCCTATGGTCTACCTTTACCACGATACTTTGCCGCTCCTTTTAGCCCGTTATTATTGATTATGTGTCATCTATTCTTCCATTCATGTATGTGTCATTTGGTTTACTGCATTTTGGAGGTCACTATTGTAACCCTGTTCGAACGCGTTTCAGAACGTCGCACGAACGCATATTTTCTGTCTGGTCCCGTTCGATTGCGTTATCAAACGCTATATGAATGCGAACCTTCTGTTTACCGTTCGAACGAGTTTACGAATGCTACTCGAACGCGCATACATTTATTTCATCAGGTCTGGTCCCGTTCGAATGCGTTATCAAATGCCACACGAACGAGAACCTTCTGTTTACCGTTCGAACGCTACATGAACGCGCATACACTGAATTGAGTCATTTTCATCATGTCATGCATAATTGTTTCTTAAGTGATTCCTCTTATATCATGTAATCAATCATACTATTTGTATCCTTGTATTTATCTATTCGATGTGTTCATGAGATGGTATTCAAGCATGATTAGGTCATTAGTATGTTACTTGGTTCTTAGGCATGATTTAGCCTATTTGGTTGTTCATTTTCAAGCATGATTAGTCATTTGTTTTGCGTTTGGAATTTGCATTATGTTTAGGTTGTTCTTTGTTTTCCGCATTATATGATCGAAACATGTTCATGAGATTTCCGTGTGCTATTGCATGTTTGCCGTTATGATGATTACTTTCATGCATGTGAACTTAAAAGTAGAACACTCCTTGGAAATAAATGTTGCTTAGGCATGGTTAAATTATTGCACAAACAATTTCATTATAAGTGGCATAAGTAAGGGACCATTCTGAACCCAATGGTTTGAGGTCTTCCTTTGCGAGGGGTGAGTGCGGCCTTAAATCTTTGTCCTGGTTCACACCGGGTGGCGACTCCATTATTCTCCGGTTTAGTCCTCCGCGGGCTACTCCGTACTCCCAACCAGGCCGCGAGCCCGGGACAGCATGCGTCGCCCAGTTTCTGTGTCCCACAGTCTGGCGACTCCACTGGGGATAGAGAATCGGCCCTGAAATATTGTCTTGTAATGTTTGGATTTGTGTTTTAATTAACCGTGTCTACAGTGGGTAAAATGGGGGTTTGATCAAAGACATTTTAAGGCTAGGTAATGGTTTGGTGTCTTCCTTCATTCACTACCTTTCTATAAGGAAAAGCTGTGAAGGCACCTAGATAATCATGACCATTGGCCTGTTGTGATAGACTAATCTGGAGGACTTGTTGCTTATTCCTGTCACCAAGCGATAAGAGCCTAAGAGGCTTGGGTATTTAAGAGAGTTCGCTCTACCCTCCCTCTGGGGAATCTACAACAAGAAATCCATTTGACAGTTAGTCATACGCTATGACTTATTGGCACATACTTTAGGGTATAAAAAAGGTGCGCTGACTTGGTCGCTCCAACCCTTGAGTGGGGAGACCTAGTTGTGGGCAATCCTTCGCCAGCGAGAGTCTTTGTCTATACTCCCATGAACCCACGCGTAGACCGGGGTTGTATGGCCTATAGCAACTATTTCCTTGTGCTTGTGGACCATCCGCATTTGGATGCAGTTGGACTTTTTGTCAGAAATACAAACTTATTGGGCCATTTAAACTGGGACGAGTTCGTATCCTATGACGATTGGGCCCAAAGCTTCTAAAATGTTGATGGGCCACCTTGTAGCATTTATTGTTTTAATGCTTGAATTATCTCTATGTGCTTGTGCTTGTGGACCATCATCATTTAGACTCGGTTGGACTTTTTGTTAGAAATGCGAACTTGTTGGGCCATTTAAATTAGGGCGAGTTCGTATCCTATGACAATTAGACCCAAAGCTTCTGAAATGTTGGTGGCCCACTATGTAGAACTTATTGCTTTATGCTTGAATTGTCTTGTTATGTTTGTGTTTTGGCCATCGTTATTTGGATCCAGTTGGACCTTTTGTCAAGAGATGTGAACTTGTTGGGCCATTTAAACTGGGACGAGTTCGTGTCCTTTGACAGTTGGCCAAAGGCTTCTAAAATGCCGATGGGCCATTTTATGTATAGGCCTTTTATCATATGAAGTTATTTGGTTATGTTATCGCGAAGTGTAAACATGTATAGGCCATCATAGATACCCGTTGGTTAGGGAAGAGAAGACCAAACAGTCACCAAGAGAACTAGCAGAAGACCTAAATGGGATAGGAAATTCATCTATGCATGCATGCATACACGTAACACACTTGCATTCTTTTTTTGTTTTGTTTTCTTTGTATTAACAGGTTTCAACGGAGAAAAAGAAGAAGCGGAAAATGCAAGCCAATCAGAATCAGTATCAGTTTCAGGAATGAATCAGAATCAGTATCAGTATCAGTTTCAAGAATGAATCACCGGGTTGAGGCCCGCATCAGTATCAGTATCAGTTTCAAGAATGAATCACCGGGTTGAGGCCCGCATCAGTATTAGTCTCAGGAAGGAATCCCAGGGTTGAGGCCCATATCAGTATCAGTTTCAGGAATGGATCCCAGAGGGCGAAGCCCACATTATCAGCAGTTGAAAGGAAGAATTTCGTGGAGTGAAAAGAAAAAAAAAAGTGAGAGTGAGAAGTCTTTGATAGTTGAGCATATGTCCGGTGATGACATTGTTTGTTGTAGGGAGAAGCCTTAGAAATGATAAGTGCGAGACATGCTCTCGTCCGGTACTCTGAATGGATTGATCTCAGCTGGACTCGCGAGCACTTGATTACGAGATCTCAACAGTGGAAACCTGAGTGGTTGGCAAGATGACTAGTCGAAGGGATGATGGATCGGTGAATGACCGTTTGCCTAGATGTCCACCCTGGTTTATTTATGCTACGATATATGATATGGTTGGGAACAAAGAAAGTCTTTGAAAAGAAAAGAAAAAAAGACCGCCTATAACCGATAAGCGTGAAGCTACCCATGGACAAGTATTAGGACCACCATGAGGAGAAATGCTACCTTAAAGGGTAGGTGTGTCAAATAAAAAGAAAAAAAGAAAAAAAAGCGAGAAAAAAAAGAGAAAAAAAAAGAAAAAAAAATTAAAAGAAAGAGACAAGAAAATAGAAGAAGACCATATCATGTTGAGTATGACGAAGTAATCACAGAGTGTGATCAAGACATCCAGTTTGGTTAGACCCACCGATCCGATTCTCCGAAACGAAATCATCGAGTTAGTTCACTTAAGGAATAAACTGCGAAAGAGCCTTGGCGCACACACACTAGGAGTCTAGTTCAGATCACATATTCAGAGGATCAGAGTTGAGTGTATTAAGTACTTTGAAGGTTCTCAGGTTTCGACGCGAAAGCATTCGTTGAGGACGAAAATATGTCTAGCTGTCAGGATTATCTCATGAGAGGCAGTATAATATGTTGAAATGAAACATCAAATCAGTATCAGTTTTTCCGGGTATGGCACTCCGGGTATGGAGACACATCAGTATCAGTATCAACTTGGGGCGAGGCCCACATTATCAGTATCAGGTTGGGGTCGAGGCCCACATCAGTATCAATTTGGGGACGAGGCCCACATTATCAGTATCAGTTTGGGGTCGAGGCCCATATCAGTATCAACTTGGGGGCGAGGCCCATATTATCAGTATCAGGTTGGGGTCGAGGCCCACATCAGTATCAACTTGGGGGCGAAGCCCACATTATCAGTATCAGTTTGGGGTCGAGGCCCACATCAGTATCAACTTGGGGGCTAGACCCACATTATCAGTATCAGTCTGGGGGCAAGACCCACATTAGTATCAGTATGCGGGCGAGGCCCACATCAATATCAGTCTGCGGGCGAGGCCTACATCTGTATCAGTCTGCGGGCGAGGCCCATATCAATACTGGTTTGGGCCGAGGCCCACATCTACATCAATATCAGTTTTTGGGGATGAGTCTCAGGGTCGAGGCCCACATCAACATCAGTTTCAGGGATAAGTCACAGGGTCGAGGCCTACGTCATCATCAGTATTAGTTGAGGGGATGAGTCCTAGGGCCGAGGCCTACGTCATCATCAATATCAGTTATAGGGATGAGTCCCTGGGTCGAGGCCCACAACAATATCGGTTTCAAGGATGAGTCCCAGGGTTGAGACCCACAACAGCATCAACATCAATTTAGGGATGAGTCACAGGGTCGAGGCCCGCAGCAGCATCACTATCAGTTTTAGGGATGAGTCCCAGGGTTGTACCCACTTCTTCAGCATCAACAGTTTTGGGGATGCGTCTCAGGGTCGAGGCCCACATCATATCAGTAGTTTTGGGGATGCGTCCCAGGGTTGTAACCACTTCTTCAGTATCAGCAGTTTTGGGGATGTGTCCCAGGGTTGTACCCACATCTTCAGTATCAGCGGTTTTGGGGATGCGTCCCAGGGTTGTAACTCACTTCATCAGTATCAGCATTTTGGGGATGCGTCCCAGGGTCGAGGCCTATTTTGGCAGCGTTATCGGGATGCATCCCAGGGCCGTGAGCCCCCGTTATTGGTTGCAGTTATCGGGATGCGTCCCAGGGCCGTTGGCCCCCTGCACCTTTAGTTTTGGGGATGTGTCCCAGGGTCGAGGCCCATTTTGGCAACGTTATTGGGATGCGTCCTAGGGCCGTGAGCCCCTGTTGTCGGTTGCAGTTATCGGGATGCATCCCAGGGTCGTTGGCCCCCTGCACCTTTAGTTTTGAGATGCGTCCCAGGGTCGAGGGCCATTTTGTCAGCGATATTGGGATGCGTCCCAGGGTCGAGGCCCCCGTTATCGGTTGCAGTTATTGGGATGCGTCCCAGGATCGAGGTCCACTGCAGTTCCAGTTTGGGGATGCGTCACAAGGTCGAGGCCCATACATCAGTTGCAGTTTTTGGGATGCGTCCTAGGATCGAGGTCCACTGCATCATCAGCTCAGCGGAGTAGCAAGCAAGTCAGGTGGCAGCTGGCAAGCTAGGTAAGTAAAAATGCATTGCATAACTTTGATAAGATTGTCACTGTTACACATTACACAAGTCCCATCAAAGTGGGGGCGACTGTAGGCACTGTATTTTTGCATGTAAGACCCGATGATGAGTCTCATTTGGAGGCAGTACCTTTTAAGACGAGAGAGCCGCGGGAAACGGACGTCGGAAGGGAACCGGTATTTCTGTTAGATTTTAGTCGATTGTTTAGCTTCAGGCTTGCTTGTTGGACCTCCGTTATTAAAATACACCCTTAGCCTTGGCCCAAAACTACACCAAGCCCAATCCAAAAAATAATTAAAACATTTAAAATGCATGTCCCAAATTAAATTAAATTAAATTAAATTAAATTAAAGTTAATTATTTTAAAGTAAATTAAAATACAATTAAAACCAATTAAAATCCAACACAAATTAAATTCCAATTTAAATTAAATTAAATTAAAATAAATCTAATACCAAAAT
Organism: Zanthoxylum bungeanum; assembly: GCA_019454045.1. NCBI lineage: Eukaryota > Viridiplantae > Streptophyta > Magnoliopsida > Sapindales > Rutaceae > Zanthoxylum > Zanthoxylum bungeanum. The sequence continues at coordinate 27,448 of SKCR01032840.1, forward strand.
TAAGATAAATCACTTCTTAATTAAATAAGCCATTCACCAAATTTAAATAATTCCCCACCAAAAATACATAATTTCTTGCCTTAAATAATTAAAATTAAATACACACATAAATTACTTGATTTCTTTCCTTTTTAAAATCCATGCACAACCATAACCCTAAGACACTCCTATAAAATATAACACAAACTTCAACCCTTGGGCTCTCTCCTCTTTCTCGGCAGTGACCAAGAAATAAAAATAACAAAGTCACCACACGCCATCTTCTCTCCTCTAAAAGACACACGCACAGACCAAATAAAAAGACAAAACCTTAGCCTGCCTTCACCTTGCCCTCACGTGAAGTCCCCTGGCCACTCAACTCACGTTAATCGCCACAGCTTGCCCCCTTTGCCTTAACGCCAACTGCGCACATAAACCACTCACAGCCATTCACGTATTAACCCTCAATAACGCCACACAGCAACGACAAACTCATAGCTTCAACACACCACCACACCAACAGCCCCTTAGCAAGCCATCTGCCTTCCCGCCCTTAGTAGCCCCCACCAACACGTCTCCAAAGCCTTCCACATAGCCCCAAAATCACGCCAAAACAGACCATGAACTGCCTCACAAACAGCCCCAAATCCCCCTCAAACTCACGCCAAAACACAGCCCCAAACCTGCCAGTAGTCCACGCCCAAACTGCCCACTGCACAGCCCCTTCACTGCCGAGAATAACCCTCCTTCACTGCCAGTGATTCACTCCAATTTGACCCTTAAAATAGCCTAGAAAACACCCTGAAACTGCACTAAAAAACTGCATAAAAGCCCTCAAAGAATCACCAAAAACCGCAGCCCCTAATCGTTAAAAAACACCCAAAACAGTAGCCTAAAAACACAAAACATTGACCTGAAAAACAGAAGCAAAACAGCAACAAAACGGAGTGAAAACAATATCTCGAACAGCGAAACAGCGAGTTAAAGCGTTGAAACAGTGAACCAGAAAGTTGCGGAGCTTTGGCCCTTCCGATCACCGTGAAACGCGAGTCCGGAAGTCGACATAAAAGGTTAGACCTGATGGTACTTTTCACATCTATTTTTATTCATATTTTTATTGTTTATTGAATCTTATTCGCATGAGAGTCGTTTATTGGTGCATGATTGTGGCCCTTGAATAAATGGAAGATATATGTATTGTGGAATGATGTATGTTGTGGCCCTTGAATAAAATGAAAAATGTGTCGCCTCTTGTGGTATATAGGATGGAAACCCGGACATAAATTTCATAGCTGATTCTGAATGGACGGTAGTATGATCTGTACTCGGGATACAACTCCATGTACCACTTGAGTAAACGGCGAATATTTCGTTTTATGTTGTTTTGATTTGTTTATTATTCGCTACTTGATTTCAACATGTTATTTGTTTATGTAATGATGAGATAAAGCGCATGGACTTAGTAAGTGCGATTAAAGGTCCTCTATTTTGAGAGGTTAAAATCCTTTACCACGATGCTTTGCCGCGCCGGATAATGTATATTCGATTGGATGTGAGATATGTTCAATCGGATACACGAAGTCCGATATCATTGTCTTTACTTTTTATATATGTATTGTGTTGTTTGGGCATGGGCTTAGTAAGTGGGATTAAAGGTCCTCTAAGTCAAGGGGTTAAAATCCTTTACCACGATGCTTTGCCGCGTCGGACGATGTATATTCGGTTGAATGTGAGATGTGTTCAATCGGGTATCCGAAGTCCGATATTGTTATCTTTATTTTTATACGCATTATGTTATTAGCGCATGAGCTTAGTAAGTTGGATTAAAGGTCCTCCATTTCGAGGGGTTAAAGAACCTTTACCGCGATACTTTGCCGCACCAGATGATGTATATTCGGTTGGATGTAAAATGTGTTCAATCGGGTATACGAAGTTCGATATGGTTTTCTTTACTTTTTATATGCATTATGATGTGATGCGCATGAGCTTAGTAAGTTGGATTTAAGGTCCTTCATTTCGAGAGGTTAAAGAACATTTACCACGATACTTCACCGCGCCTCTCATTTCGTTATTCGCTTTTCATTGTATGTCATCTTCTTGCATATCATGCATCATGTTGCATTACGCATGGGCTTAGTAAGTCGGATTAAAGGTTCTCCATTTGGAGGGATAAAAAGCCTACGGTCTACATTTACCACGATACTTTGCCGCGCCTTTTAGTCCATTATTATTGATTATGTGTCATCTATTCATCCATTCATGTATGTGTCATGTGGTTTACTGCATTTTGGAGGTCAATGTTGTAACCCTGTTCGAATGCGTTTCAAAACGCCGCACGAACGCATGTTTTCTGTCTGGTCCCATTCGAACGCGTTATCAAACGATATACGAACGCGAACCTTCTATTTACCGTTCGAACACGTTTACGAACACTACTCGAACACACATGCATTTATTTCATCAGGTCTGGTCCCATTCGAAAGCGTTATTAAACGCCACACGAACGAGAACCTTTTGTTTACCATTCGAACGCGTTTTCGAACGCTACACGAACGCACATACACTGAATTGAGTCATTTTCATCACATGTCATGCATAATTGTTTCTTAGGTGATTCCTCTTGTATCATGTAATCAATCATACTATTTGTATCCTTGTATTTATCTATTCGATGTGTTCATGAGATGGTATTCAAGCATGATTAGGTCATTAGTATGTTACTTGGTTCTTAGGCAAGATTTAGCCTATTTGGTTGTTCATTTTCAAGCATGATTAGTCATTTGTTTTGCGTTTGGAATTTGCATTATGTTTAGGTTGTTCTTTGTTTTCTGCATTATATGATCGAAACATGTTCATGAGATTGCCGTGTGCTATGCCTATGGGCAACTCTGTAGAAATTGTTTCTTTATGCTTATACTTAGGACCATCATCATTTGGACTCAGTTAGACTTCTTGTCAAAAAGACGAACTTGATGGGCCATTTAAACTGGGATGAGTTCGTATCTTATGACAATTGGGCTAAAATTTTCTAAAATGTCGATGGCCTACTTTGTAGAAATTGTTTCTTTATGCTTATGCTTAGGACCATCATCATTTGGACTCAGTTAGACTTCTTGTCAGAAAGGCGAACTTGTTGGGCCATTTAAACTGGGATGAGTTCGTATCTTATGACAATTGGGCTAAAAGTTTCTAAAATGCCGATGGCCCACTCTGTAGAAATTGTTTCTTTATGCTTATGCTTAGGATGTTGGACAATTATTACCCATAGCGTCACTATTTGTAAAAGACATTGTGTTTTTGTACAAATTAATTATGTAGCAATGGAAATTGCCTTTTATCATTTCGTAATTAGATTACTTAAATGTGTGAATGATGAAAGTCCTTATGATTAGTTCCGGATTGAGATGATATGAGACAGTATCAATCCACGACGGTTTAATAATTAAATATCTCTAGTCGTAGTATTATCGAGACTGGACATCGATAATGCGGAATAGACTAGTATCGCACTTGTTCGTGTTATGGAAGCGTAACAACATAGTTCTAATATATTTAAGTATTGGATACTTATGCAAGTGTGGTAGGAGGTTGTGTTTTTATCGATGGTACGGAAAACAGCTTCGCTCTGGATAGACCCCACGAAATCCCATTGGTAGTATGACTATGTGTCTATGGGAGTCTGCATCAGGGTAGATGTATTTGGTCTTAACCTGAGACTTGCATCGCTAGTACTTGCGACAATCAATACGCTTTGGTTTTGGTCGTCCAGGACTTTAACAGGTTCTGTGTACGCCTCTTTTGGGTTTATTGAGAATCGTAGTGTATTGGATGTGATGTCAAGACGAAAGTATGACTTCAGTCATATGGAGATGATGGTCACGCAGGGATACAGAAGTGGTTCTCTAAAAGGTTGCAACCATCGGGATAATATGACTAGGTCATGATTATCCGATAATAAAGAGACTAGTTGCTAGTGATCCGATATATGCTTCGTACGGGGCAGACATTTTTCCAGCGCCAGGCCTCGCATATGACATCCAATACTGGATCACAAGATACGCAATACTACGTATACTACGCCTGACATAGATTATATATTCCATTAAGAATATTTCTGGAGAATTGGTTAGGCATGACGCTTTGCTAGAAGCCAACCTTGTCTCGTAAATCGGTAAGAACGTAGTACAAGGTACGTACGTGTTCGGATAGTCCGACGACCGGATTTACTGCCAACATATCCAGGGATCTCTTGGGTCGCTTCCCGAAGATTCACCGATGACGTATGATTCGAACTTTATTAATCTAGGATTAATAGCGGAGAGACTTTATCTGGGATAAAATACTATTTAAAGAGAGAGAACGATTAATTTGGAATTAATCGATAAAATAATATATATTATACGAAATTGGATTTCGATGCGGAATTAAAATTGGATTTTAATTCAGGCTAACGAATTGATTTAGAATTAATTCGCAAGCGATGTGAATAGTAATTTTGCTAGGCATGATTATTTAATTAAATTTGATTTAATTACGACGCAACGGAAAACTAGTTAATTCAGAATTAACGAAACCGAGCCCGGAATGTGTTTGCGACTCCACTTCGATTTTGAATCAAGTACGGCCGCAAGTCACATTGCAAGTCACATCACTCGTCACTTTAGTGATAGATGTCTAGTCACCTTTTTAGTGAGTGACATGCAGTCACTATTCATGATGTTGGTTGGTGTGGGCATTTAATGCCATTTTGGAGCCAAAATTGGCTTTGACTTTTTGGAAAGGTTATACCAATTTTTGGTAGTTGTTTTTCATTATATTTTTAGAAAACAAATTGAAAACAAAAAGAAAACACTCTCTCTCCCAAATCTTTGCTATAACCGTGAGCTCTCCATGGTGAAGGAAGATTGTTTTTCTTTCATCTTTTGCTAGCACAAACAAGGAATCATTACAAGGTGTTAGGGAAACCAATCTAAGAGCTTGGGATCCATTTGAAGCTTGGAGCTTGTAGATCTTCATCAACAAAATACACCTTGGCCGAGAGCTTCTAGCAAGGGAAAAGTTTTTATTGATCATCACATCCAAAGCCGTTCAATGTAAGTGTGTTTCCGCCACTCTTCTTTGTGTATTCATTTTATTTCTATGCTTAATATGATCTTGGGATTAACCTCGAAACCCAACAAATGACCGTCATCATTTGGACTCAGTTAGACTTCTTGTCAGAAAGGCGAACTTATTGGACCATTTAAACTTGGATGAGTTCGTATCTTATGACAATTGGGCTAAAAGTTTCTAAAATTCCGATGGGCCATCCTGTGTTTGGGCCCCTTATCATTTGAAGTTGTTTAGCCATGTTATCGAAAAGGTGTAAACCTGTTGGGCCTTTTCAACTGAGACAAGTTTGCACCTTGCAATAATGTGATTGAAGCTTTAAAATGACAAGAGGCCGACTTATATATTCCATGCATTGCACGCAAACATGCTGACTGAGAATTTTAAAAGACACCATAGATTCGCGTTGGGTTAGGAAAAGGGAAGACGCATCAAAAGGCTGATAACAAATATGAGTGAATCAGAGAACGAGGTATCCTGTATGGATCAGTTGGAGACCAATCCCACCAAGGTTACTGAACAGTTGCAAGCCTTGACTACTGCTATGGCTAATATGGTTGTGCCCCGTGCTGGGGGAAACTCTAAGAATGTGAGGCGTGAGGAGCCTCCGAACAGGTTAGGGGATGACATCCCCATTTTTGATGATGACATGGCTGAATATGCGGTAGGAAGAATGATCAGGCCTCGGGCAGAGTTGCAGAAGCTCCGGGATCAGGTGGAATCGGTTACCCACAAGGTGAGGGGTAAGCATGAAGACTTGCTAGATTATGAGGAAATGACTTTTGAAGAACAGTTTCCAGATCAATTCAAGATGCCTGATATGGCCAAGTTCAACGGGAATGGGGATCCGAGGGTCCATCTCCGACAATATGTTTCAGTTATGAGTTCAGTGGGTCTATCAAAGCTCAGGTTCAGAAAATGTTCGGGATGTCACTTGAGGGGGCACCCGTGGTATGGTATCATGGCCTTCAGAGTAAAGTCAAGGATGATTGGAGAGCATTTGCAGAGGCTTTTCTAAGTCAATATGTCACAGATTTGGAGATCGACTTCTCGCTCCGCGAGTTGGAGAATACAAAGCAGAAGCCGAAAGAGAGCTTCAAAGAGTATGTAGACCTCTGGAGGAGCCAGCTTCTAAAGATGTAGACTCGGCCGTCAGAGAATGACCAAATCAAGATGATCATCAAGGGCACCAAGCCCTCCATTTATGGCACGCTGAGGAGAATGACCTCCATGATTACTGATTTTCGACAGTTGAGGTAAACTGTCATGGATATTGAGGAAGAAGAAGCTGAGAACATAATGTTTTATGGCCAGAATAGAAGGACTTTTGGGGGGCCTTCTGAGACCAAGCCCACTACTGCTGAGGTTGCTGCCGTCAGAAACAGGCGATTCTCCAATCTTGGTAGACCTTTGTCAAAGGTGCTTGAGAAGTTGAAAGGACAAGGACTTCTGAAACCTTTATAACCTAGACCAATTCCAGACCCTGTGCCACATTATTTCAACTTAAACCAATATTGTCACTTCCACCAGCAGAAAAGCCATGAAACTGACAATTGTACCCGTCTCAGGCATGAAATCCAAGACCTCATAGACTCCCACAAAATACCCGACCATGAAAAAGAACAACCCAACACACACAGAAATCATCTACCACATTACCACTCTGTTCCACCACCCACCTACATGATCAACTCTGGCTTGCCCGAAAACTTTGTCCTCCAAACTCTCAACCACCCAGTTTCTTTCATGGGGATAGGGGATGACAGCAGTGGAGAACCATAGGTCGAGGAAGAAGGCAATGATGTGAATGATGAAACTGTTCTTCCTGGTTTATTTTATTGCAATCCTGCATTTTTAAAGACAGTGATTTCGTCTACTTGTTCGAATCTTTTCCTTAATAATAATAAAAACGTTCATTTCGCTTACCTGTCTGAGTCCCTTCCTTTCAATCTGCACGACGTAAGTATATTTGACAAAAGCATTCAACCCTGATACTATGATACTCAGTGATACTTAGAACACGGGGAATTCCCAAAAGCAGCAAGCAGAAAAGACAAGATAGCCATTCAGAAGTGGCTTCTCAATATGTGAGTTTGAAGGGAGAACTATACAAAAAAACAAGCGAATGGCATTCAGTTGAAGTGCTTAATAAAAGAAGAAGCTCGAAAGGTAATGGAAACAGTACTACCCGTGGAAGTTGAGATACAGTCCATGAGGGTGTTAGCAGAAACAGAGTTACCTGAACAAGGATGGGCTTCGCAGAGATTTGAACAGTTGGCATTGCTCGATGAGAAGAGAATGAAGTCTTTACATCACTTGCATATATATCAGAAGAGACTAGCTCGAGCATTCAACAAAAAAATGTGTCCTACTAAGATTAGAAAGGGTGATTTGGTACTTAAGCAGTCAAGGCCGTCAACGACAGATCCAAGAGGAAAGTTCAGACCCAACTGGGAAGGACCCTACATAGTGTAGAAAGTAATGGGAAATGGGGCAGTGAGACTGTCGGATTTGGAAGGGAATGAGTTCAGTGAGCCAATCAACGTGGACAGATTGAAGCAATATTTTGCCAGAGAAAGAGAAGCCCTGACAGAGGACCTAACCCAACCTGATAAGGAATTCATCCATGCATGCATGCATACACGTAACATACTTGTATTTTTTTTTTGTGTTTTATTTGTTCTGTGTTTGCAAGTTTCAGACAAAAGAGAACCGAACAGTCACCAAAAGAGAACCGCCAGAGGAAACTATAAAGTAGATCCAGGGGATGATCGGAGACATGTGTAGGCACATGGCGCCAAGGAGCACAATGAGGATCTAACCCATCATGAACAGGGAGTACCTCCGCACATGCATACGTACACAATACATGCACACATTTTTATTCTGCTGTTTTATTTGTGTTCGCAGGTCTTGAAAGAAAAGAAGGGAAAGCGGTGAAGTACAAGCAAGTTGAGAGCAAACAAAACAATGTCATCAGTTTCATAAATGAGTCAGTGTTAGTTTCAGGAGGGAATCCCAAGGTTGAGGCCCATATTAGTATGAATTTAGAGAATGGATCCCAGGGGGCGAAGCCCACATTATCAGTGGTGGAACAACAGATTTTCGTAGAGTGAGTGAGTGAAAAAAAAGGAGAAAAAGAGAGAGAAATCTTTGATAGTCAGACATATGTCCGGTGATGACATTGTTTGCTGCGGGGAGAAACCTTAGAAATGATAAGTGCGAGATGTGCTCTCATCTGGTATTCTGAGTAGTTGATCTCGGCTAGACTCGCGAGCACTTGATTACAGGATCTTAGTAGTAAAAGCCTGAGTAGTTGATGAAATGACTAGTTGAAGAGATGGTGGTTCAGTGAATGACCGTTTGCCTAGATGTCCATCCTGGTTTACTGATGCTACGATATATGATACGATTGGAAACAAAGAAAAAATCTCTGCAATGAAAAGAAAAGAAAAATAGATTGCCTATAACTGATAAGTGTGAAGCTACCCATGGGCGAGTATTAGGACCACCATGAGGAGAAATGCTACCTTGAAGGGTAGGTGTGTCGAAAAAAAAAAAGAAAGAAAAGAGAAAAAGAAAAAGAAAGTTCGAAATGAAAAGAAAGAAAAGAAATAGAGAAAAGAAAAAAGAAGAAAGCCATATCATGTTGAGTACGAGGATGTAATCACAGAGTATGACCAAGACATCTAGGTTGGTTAGACCCACTGATCCAATTCTCCGAGACAAAATCATCGAGTTGGCTTACTTAAGGATTAAGCTGGGAAGGAGCCTTGGCACACACACACTAGGAGTCTAGTTCAGATCACTCATTTAAACGACAGAATCTGAGTGTATTAAGTACTTTGAAGGTTCTCTGGTTTCGACGTGAAGCATCCGTTGAGGACGAAAATGTGTTTAGCTATCAGGATTATCTCGTGAGGGCAGTACAATATGTTGGAATGAACCATCACATCATCAGTATTAGTTTTGGGGATGAGTCCCAAAGTCGTGACCCACATCATTAGCAATTTTGGAGATGAGTCCCAGGGTCGTGACCCACATCATCAGCAGTTTTGGGGATGTGTCCCAGAGTCGTGACATACATCATCATCAGTTTTGGGGATGCGTCCTAGGGTTGAGGCCCACAACAGCATCAGTTTTGGTGATGCCTTTCAAAGTCGTTACCCAAATCATCATCAGTTTTGGGGATGCGTCCTAGGGTCGAGGCCCACATCAACATCAGTTTTAGGGATGAGTCCTAGGGTGAGGCCCACATCAGTATCAGTTTTGGGATGAGTCCCAAGGTCGTGACCCACATTGTTAGCGGTATTGGGATGCGTCTTAGGGTCGAAGACCCCATTGTCGGTTGCAGTTATTGGGATGCGTCCCAGGGTCGATGGCCCCATGTATCATCAGTTCCAGTTTTGGGATGCGTCTCATGGTCGTGACCCACATTGTCAGCGGTATTAGGATACGTCCCAGGGTCGAGGCCCCCGTTGTCGGTTGTAGTTAATGGGATGCGTCCCAGGGTCGAGGCCCACTACATCATCAACTCTGTTCGAAGTAGCAGGCAAGTCGGGTGCCAACTGGCGAGCCAGGTAAGTAAAAAATGCATTGCATAACTTTGATAGGATTGTCATTGTCACACACTACACAAGTCCTATCAAAGTAGGGGCAACTGTAGGCACTGTATTTTTCATGTAAGTCCCGATGATGAGTCTCATATGTAGACACTACCTTTTAAGTTGTGGAAGTCGCGGGAAACGAACATCGGAAGGGAAAAGTCAGAAATCAGTACTTTGTTGGATTTTATTCGTTTGCTCAGCCTCGGGTTCGCTTGTTGGATTTCTATTTTAAAACTTATCCTCGACCCAAAACCCCCGCAAGCCACACATCAAGCCCACACATCACCAAGCCCACCAAAAGGACCAACCCCACGCTCACACCTCTTCTAGCACACGCCCAAGACCAATAAAACACATTCAAAATAACAATTAACATATTAAACACATGGTGAAATCTAAATAAATCACATACATAAATAAAACAAATCAAATCAAATCAAATATATCATATTCCTAATCAAGCCAAATCATATCCCTAATTAAATAGATATTTTCCTTGTGATATACTAATTAGGAGATATCACCATTGATTGCATGATTCCTTTCCTATTCACACAAGGAGAACCCTAGCCTTTGCCTATAAAAATAGGCACAAACTCAACCCTTGACTCCCCTAGCAACTCACGCCCAAAGCAACAAGAAACAAAGCAAATAATTCTCTCTTCTCCTCCTCTCTACCATCACCGAAACACTCTCCCAAAATAGCAAAGGAACATCACCAAAACACCCCTTAAACAGTAAGCATCATCACCGAATAAACCCATGAAACTTTCCCTCCATTCACCGAAAATCACAGCTCCAAACAGCCATTGGATCACTGAAACATACCCCTGAAATAGCCCTTCCATTAACTGAAAATCACAACTCAAAACAGTCCCTATAATCACCAAAAATCACCCCTAACATCACCAAAAATCACCCCTGAAACTGCACTGTAACATCACCGAAAATCACCCCTGAAATTGCACTGTAGTGACCGAAAATCACCCCTGAAATAGCCCTTCCATTCACTGAAAATCACAACTCAAAACAATCCCTATAATCACCAAAAATCACCACTGAAACTGCACAATAACATCACCAAAAATCACCCTTGAAACTGCACTGTAACATCACCGAAAATCACCGATGAAATTGCACTGTAGTGACCGAAAATACACCCCCAAATAGCAGCCCAAACACCCTCAAACAGTAGCCTAAATTATCGAAAATAGTGACAAAAAAATTGCACCTTAAGACACCCCAAATACCGCAAAACAACAGTCTAAAAAACCCCTAAATTATTGAAAAACAACAACCAGAAAACAGTAGCAAGAACAGAAGAAACAGCGAAGCGATGAAGAAAAACAGAAAATCAGTGAACCGGAAGAGTTGCAGAGTGTTAGCCCTTCCAACTACCGCGTAACGTACATCCAAGAGGCGACTCAAGATGTTAGACCTGAGGGCACCCTTTTTATTTCCGCTTATTCCTTTCATTTTGTTAATAGTTCTTCGCATGAGTATTGTTGGTTAACGTATGCTATGCCTATTAGATGAATGGAATATGTGTCGCCTCTTTTGGTATATCGGATTGAAACCCAGACTTAAATTTCGTAGCCGAATCTGAATGGATGGTATTGCGGTCTGTACTTGGGAAACAACTCCACGTACCACTTGAACAAACAGCACATATTTCACTTTATTTTATCTTGTTCGTCTATTATTCAGATTTTACATTCCACCATTTACTTTTCGTACGTTATTTGTTTGTGTATTGATGATATAGTGGGCATGGGAAAATCAAGTGGATTAAAAGTCCATCATTTTGAGGGGTGAAAAAGGGCTACCTTTGCCATGACGTTTTGCCTCCGGACGAAGTATGTTTGATTGAATGTGAGATATGTTTAATCGGACATACGGAGTCCCACATTATTGTCTCATTCATTTGTATGCATTGTAATATAATACCCACGGGCTTATTATATTGGTCTAAAGGTTCTCTATTTGAGGAAAGAAAAGCCTAAAAGGCTACCTTTACCATAATATTTTTTCGCGCCTTTTATTATTCCGTTATTTGCTTTCTGTATGCCATCTCCTTATTTAATCATGCATCATAGGGTAATGCGCATGGTCAAACCAAGTTGGATTAAAGGTCCTCCACTTTTGGGGATGAAAAGCCTAAGGGCTACCTTTGCCATGATGTTTTGTCGCGCCGGATGAAGTGTGTTCGATTGAATGTGAGATATGTTTAATCGGACATATGAAGTTCCATATTATGGTTGTCTTTATTTTCTATGCATTGTAATTTAATGCGTATGGGAAAATCAAGTTGGACTAAAGGTCATCCGCTTCGAGGGATGAAAAGCCTAAATGGCTACCTTTGCCACGATGTTTTGCCGCGCCAGACAAAGTACGTTTGATCGAACGTGAGATACGCTTAATCGGGCACTCGAAGTCCTATATAAATGTGGGCATATGTCGCATCTCTTCCCTTTCATCCTTATTATCTATCTCATTTTCTGCACCGCATCATTGCATGTTTATTTCGATATACAATTGCCTCTTTGATTACCTCTTTACGTCATGCACTTAATTGTCTCTCTTTATTATGCATGCTTGTACAATTATTATTTACTTGCGTTTCCGTATAATGTGTTTAGGAAATTATATGTTTGTCGTTATTATGATTTACCTTTATGTATGCAAACTTAGATATGAGATTTATTTTCATGCATGTGAACTTAGGAATAGAATTCTCTTGGAAATATATGTTGCGTAGATTCGATAAAATTATTGCACAAATCATTTCATTACAAGTGGCATAAGTAAAGGACCATTTCGAATCCAACGGTTTGAGGTCTTCCCTTGCGAGGGGTGAGTGTGGCCTTAAATCATTTTCCCGATTCACACCGGGCGGCGACTCTTTTATTCTCCGGTTTAGTCCCCCTGTGGGCTATTCCATACTCCCGACTAGGCCGCGAACCTAGAACAGCGTCGTCAATTTCTGTGTCATACAGTCTGGCGACTCGACTAGGGATAAAGAATCGACTCCGAAATAATGTCTTGTAATGATTGTGATTTGTGTTGTAGTTAACCGTGTCTACCGTGGGTTAAAGGGGTTTAATCAAAGGCATTATTAGAGCTTGGTAATGGTTTAGTGTCTTCCTTCATTCACTACGTTTCTATAAGGAAAAGCTGTGAAGGTACCTAAATAATCATTTACTCGAAGCTTACCGTGATAGACTAATTTGGAGGACCTATTGCTATTCTTGTCACCAAGGCGATAAGAACCTAAGAGGTTTGGGTATTTAAGAGAGTTCGCTCCACCCTCCCTCTGGGGAATCTTCAATAGGAAATCCATTTGACAGTCAGTCACGCACCATAACTCGTTGGCATGTACCGTAAGGTATAAAAAATGTGCGCTCAGTTGGTCACTCGAACCCTTGAGTGGGGAGACCTAGTTGTGGGCAATCCTTCGCCAGCGAGAGCCTTTGTCTACACTCCCGCAAACCCACACGTATACCATAGTTGTATGACCAATAGAAACTATTTCCTTGTGTTTCTGTTTAGGGACCATCATCATTTGGATTCTGTTGTACTTCTTGTCAGAAATGCAAACTTGTTCTGCCATTTAAACAGGGCTGAGTTCGTATCTTATGAAAATTGGGCTAAAAGTTTCTAAAATGCCGATGGGCCACTTTGTAGAAATTGTTTCTTTATGCTTATGCTTAGGACCATCATCATTTGGATTCAGTTAGACTTCTTGTCAGAAAGGCGAACTTGTTGGGCCAATTAAACTGGGATGAGTTCGTATCTTATGACAATTGGGCTAAAAGTTTCTAAAATGCTGATGGCCCACTCTATAGAAATTGTTTCTTTATGCTTATGCTTAGGACCATCATCATTTGGACTCAGTTAGACTTCTTGTCAGAAAGGCGAACTTGTTGGGCCATTTAAATTGGGATGAGTTCGTATCTTATGACAATTGGGCTAAAAGTTTCTAAAATGCCGATGGGCCATCATGTGTTTGGGCCCCTTGTCATTTGAAGTTGTTTAGCCATGTTATCGCAAAGGTGTAAACCTGTTGGGCCTTTTCAACTGGGACAAGTTTGCACCTTGCAATAATTTGATTGAAGCTTTAAAATGACAAGAGGATGACTTATATATTCCACGCATTGCACGCATACATGCTGACTGAGAATTTTAAATGACACCATTGATAAGTCTTCCTTCTCCTCTAACCCAACGGATATCTATGATGGCTGTTAAGACAAGGGGTTAGCATGATGCGTGTATGCATGCGATGCATGAGATGCATGTGGTTATAAAAAAAACATATATCATTCTGACCTTATTCCTCCCACACTCGTGGTAAGTCCATTTCTGTCCTAGGTATGGCTCATTTTATGGACCAACGTGGGGTACACAAAATTGTTCTCTTCTACGCTTCAGGGGTAAACCTTGGCTACCTCAGTCCCTTTTTCATCGATAAAAGACAAAGACAGCCCATTTACAAAATTGACTAAGCCTATTATAGGGATCGTGCCATTGTCTAGAAATAATGAATTGGGCCATCGGTAATCATGGTTGTGGTGAGGATGGACTTGGAGATATCCAAATATGCCATAACAAGGCGTACCTTTCCTGGATGAAAGCCAGTGTGGATATCGGACTCATGCATCTGGCATATTCGGATCATGTTTGGACCTTCTAAGCCCATCAAGGTTTTCATACAAGCTGGCCTGTTATCATTTTAAAGCGTTCAATCAGATTATCCCGAGGTGTAAACTTATCCCAGTTGAAAAGGCCCAACATGTTTACACTTTTGCGATAAGGTGGCTAAATAACTTCAAATGATAGGGGGCCCAAACACGAGTTAGTCCATCATCATTTTGAAAAATTCTGGCCCAATCATCATAAAATACAAACTCGTCCCAGTTTAAGTAGCCCAACAAGTTCTTATCCTATGACGAGAGGCCCAAATGGTAGCTTCTTTAGAACACATAACTATAGTTCGTATGTGGGCTTACAAGGGTACGGATAAAGCTCTCATCGGCGAAGGGTTACACACAACTAGGACTCCCCACTAAAGGGTCCGAGCGACCAAGTGTGCACGCCTTTTTTATACCATAGGGTATGTGCCAACGAGTGATGGTTATCATCACATAACGATCTGCCGCCTTGAGTGAAAGCGACTTCACGATACATGATGCCATCGGGGTAAGAAGGGTATGCAAAATATATGAGACTTGGTTAGCCAAAGCCACGGACACTACAAGGCATTATTTCGGGGCTGATTCTCTATACCCAATGGAGTCGCCATCTGTAGAAGCGAGGCGAGGTTTACTGCTATGCCTATGACGCTCAGCGACACTCGCAACCCGTAGAGAGTACAGAGTAGTGTTGGACAATTATGACCCATAGCGTCACTATTTGTAAAAGACATTGTGGTTTTTGTACAAATAACTATGTGAAATGGAAATTACATTTTATCATTTTTTGTAATTAGATTACTTATATAAATAAATGATAAAAGTCTTTATGAGTAGTTCCGGATTATAAGATATGAGACAATATCAATCCACAAAGGTTTAATCATTAAATATCCCTAGTCGTAGTATTATCGAGACTGGACATCGATAATGCATAATAGACTAGTATTGCACTTGTGCGTGTTATGGAAGCGTAACAGCATAGTTCTCATATATTTAAGTATTGGATACTTATGCAAGTGTGATAGGAGGTTGTGTTTACCGATGGTACGGAAACAGCTTCGCTTTGGATAGACCCCGCGGAATCCCATTGGTAGTATGACTATGTGTCTATGGGAATCTGCTTCAGGGTAGGTGTATTTGATCTTAACCTGAGACTTGCATCGCTAGAACTTACGACAATCAATACGCTTTGGTTTTGGTCGTCCGGGACATTAACAGGTTCTGTGCACGCCTCTTATGAGTTTACTGAGAATCGTAATGTATTAGGTGTGATGTCAAGACGGAAGTATCACTTCAGTCATATGGAGATGATGATCATGCAGGGATACAGAAGCGATTCTCTATTATGTTGCAACTATCAGGATAATATGACAAGGTCATAATTATCCGATTATATAGACTAGTTGCTTGTGATCTGATATATGCTTCGTACGGGGCAGACACTATTCCAGCCCCAAGCCTTGCATTCGACATCAGATACCGGATCGCAATACGCATTACTACGTATACTACGCCTGACATAGATTATATATTCCTTCTAGGAAGGGTAAGGACAAATATCAAGATGTATGTCTGCAGTGCGGCAAGCGGGGTCAAAACCTTCAACATCACAGTGTTATTGGACATGCAAAATTGAGAGATGGAGATAAGATTACGTTTCATAGTGGGTACATATAAAACATTAGATAAGGTAAAAGAGTGAGTTAGAGTATTAAGAGAGGTAGAACCGTGGTTGGAAATTGGGAGTGCAATGCCGTCACCGATCATTATTTCATCTATGCCGTCATAAGGATTGTGGAGAGCAAGGTTGTTGAGATCAGTAGTGACATGATGTGAGGCTCCACTGTCAAGAAGCCAGGCGGGGTTGGAAGAAGAGGTGGTGGTAACATTTGCTTGATATTTCCAGGGATTGGATGTGCGAGGGTTGGACGAGTTGGTGGGGCGAGATGGTGGTTGTACACGTGGGAAGTGTTGGCGGAAGAGAGGGCACTGGGAGACCACATGGCCTTGAGTGTGGCACCATTGGCACCGACCAAGGAAGGGATGAGGATGAGGTCGGTCGGTTCGAGTGTTGGTGGGAGAGTTTTTGGTAAGTTGGGGGGTGGTGGTGGGTGCAAACCGACCGGGCTGGGCAATGAGATTGGGATGAGGCCGGTTGTAGGTCCGAACATTGGTGGGATGTGCGGATACCGGGTGGGATGGGGAACTTGTCCTGTTGTTGAGAGATAATTCCTTGTTGATGAGTTTTTCATGTTGTTCATCAAAGAGGATAGTGGAATCACGGCCATTGACAGAGTCAACGATGGACTGATAGTTATCGTCAAGTCCATCAAGCACTTTTTCAATTAGATATTCATGGTCAAGAGGTTTTCCAAGGGCGGCAAGTTGATCGGCTGTGGTTTTGATGGATTGCATGTATTCGGTGATTGTTTTAGGGCCTTTGGTGATGTGTTTAAGATGATCTTTGAGTTGTTTTATATGACCACGAGATGGACGGGCATAGGTGTTGGCAAGGGTTTTCCAAGCTTCATATGTGGTGTTAGATTAGGTTTCTGAACAATGGCATTCGAGGGTAGGTTTCTGAAGCTGGGCGGTGAGGTTAAGTTTTTGAATTGGTTTATGGAGGTTGTTCTTGGAACGAGTGACGATGACTCGTGGTGAAGTTGAGTGGTCATGTGGTTGGTCGGGGTTGGTGTGGTCGGGCTGGGGTGCTGAAGTTGAGTGCTCATGTGGTTGGTCGGGATTAGAAAGATACCCATAAACCGTATTGATAAGACGGACCAATAAACATGCATCCAATACATGTCACTTTACTGCCTTATTTAAGCGGGGATATCCAAACCTAGAGCATCACCATCTCTCAATTATTTCCATCTCTCAATTTTGCAAGTCCATCTCTCAGTTCAATTCTACCTTAGAAAAAATAACTTAACTTAACCCCACCCTCTAGTACAAAGTAATCCCACAAGTACCACAACTTCACAAGTACCAGCCGATCAACCAATAAATATCGAGCACAACTAACCTAGAGCATCACCATATCTCAATTATTGCCATCTCTCAATTTTGCAAGTCCATCTCTCAATTTTGCAAGTCCATCTCTCAGTTCAATTCTACCTTAGAAAACATAACTTAACTTAACCCCACCCTCCATTACAAAGTAATCCCATAAGTACCACAACTTCACAAGTACCAGCCGATCAACCAATGAGTTAGGTAGACAGCTCATTGTCAATCACACTCACTGTGACTCATGATTTTGGTCACATAACTTAACTTATTTCCATCTCTCAATTTTGCAAGTCCATCTCTCATTTTGCAAGTCCATCTCTCAGTTCAATTCTACCTTAGAAAACATAACTTAACTTAACCCCACCCACCATTACAAAGTAATCCCACAAGTACCACAACTTCACAAGTACCAGCCAATCAACCAATAAATATCGAGCACAACCAACCTAGAGCATCACCATCTCTCAATTATTGCCATCTCTCAATTTTGCAAGTCCATCTCTCAATTTTGCAAGTCCATCTCTCAGTTCAATTCTACCTTAGAAAACATAACTTAACTTAACCCCACCCTCGATTACAAAGTAAACCCACAAGTACCACAACTTCACAAGTACCAGCCGATCAACCAATGAGTTAGGTAGACAACTCATTGTCAATCACACTCACTGTGACTTATGATTTTGGTCCTGACCGTTTCTCGTTATGACAGCTTTGGCACGTTCACAAGGAGGCATATCAAGGCTTCACTTGCCAATGAAAAAATCAAGCTACCGATGTAGTCCTACAGCTTTGGCACGTTAAGGATTTCCACTTTCACTTGAATTTGTCTAGTATCAAATATACATCCGGCATGGATAAAATTCAATCAACTACACCCTTAGTACTTTGGCACTATCTCGGATGCAGCCATAGAAAGATACCCATAAACCGTATTGACAAGACGGACCAATAAACATGCATCCAATACATGTCACTTTACTGCCTTATTTAAGCGGGGATATTCCTCAAGAAAGCTTTGGTCTACATCAAATGCAGAATATAATCTAGATCAATTTCTAAACAGTTGAATTCTACCTTAGAAAACATAACTTAACTTAACCCCACCCTCTATTACAAAGTAATCCCACAAGTACCACAACTTCACAAGTACCAGTCGATCAACCAATAAATATCGAGCACAACCAACCTAGAGCATCACCATCTCTCAATTATTGCCATCTCTCAATTTTGCAAGTCCATCTCTCAATTTTGCAAGTCCATCTCTCAGTTCAATTTTACCTTAGAAAACATAACTTAACTTAACCCCACCCTCCATTACAAAGTAATCCCACAAGTACCACAACTTCACAAGTACCAGCCGATCAACCAATAAATATCGAGCACAACCAACCTAGAGCATCACCATCCCTTGCCGAACACACCCACACCGACCAACCACATACACACAAACGAGTACCTCCCCTCCCCAAACACACAACCCTCTACCGACAACATGAACATCCCAGTTTACCACCCCTGCCCGACCACACCAACCGACCACATGTCCGATCGCACGCACCACCCAACCCCGATCACACAGAACCCGACCGCCCACAAGAACGCCCAAACTTATCACCCCTCCCCGACCACACTAATCCCGACCAACCACATGAGCACTCAACTTCAGCACCCCAGCCCGACCACACCAACCCCGACCGACCACATGACCACTCAACTTCACCACGAGTCATCGTCACTCGTTCCAAGAACAACCTCCATAAACCAATTCAAAAACTTAACCTCACCTACCCAGCTTCAGAAACCTACCCTCGTCACATATTTAAATAATATGCTTGCAGTGGATTAGAAATTTAATTCTATTAACAATACAGAATAAAGGAAAACAAACAAGCGGCAATTTCCATAATATTACACACTGCTTTAGTTATGGATTCTTAACCCAGCAGTGTCTTCCACTACTTTACATAATACTGTAATGCCCAACAAAAAATGAGAATTCAATAATTAAATCGAATTCCATAGTGAGAGGTGGACCCCATGAATATATTTCGACTCACAGCTGTGGCACGATATCGCCTACGTATATTCATTAGGTAGACAACTCATTGTCAATCACACTCACTGTGACTCATGATTTTGGTCCTGACCGTTTCTCGTTTTGACAGCTTTGGCACATTCACAAGGAGGCGTATCAAGGCTTCACTTGCCAATGAAAAACTCAAGCTACCGATGTAGTCCTGACAGCTTTGGCACGTTAAGGATTTCCACTTTCACTTGAATTTGTCTAGTATCAAATATACATCCGGCATGGATAAAATTCTATCAACTACACCCTTAGTGCTTTGGCACTATCTCGGATGCAGCCATAGAAAGATACCCATAAATCGTATTGACAAGACGGACCAATAAACATGCATCCAATACATGTCACTTTACTCCCTTATTTAAGCGGGGATATTCCTCAAGAAAACTTTGGTTTACATCAAATGCAGAATATAATCTAGATCAATTTCTAAACAGTTCAATTCTACCTTAGAAAACATAACTTAACTTAACCCCAACCTCCATTACAAAGTAATCCCACAAGTACCACAACTTCACAAGTACCAGCCGATCAACCAATAAATATCAAGCACAACCAACCTAGAGCATCACCATCCCTTGCCGAACACACCCACACCGACCAACCACATACACACAACCGAGTACCACCCATCCCCAAACACACAACCCTCTACCGACAACATGAACATCCTAGTTTACCATCCCTGCCCGACCACACCAACCGACCATATGTCCGATCGCACGCACCACCCCACCCCGATCACACAGACCCCGACCGCCCACAAGAACGCCCAAACTTATCACCCCTCCCCGACCACACTAATCCCGACCAACGACATGAGCACTCAACTTCAGCACCCCAGCCCGACCACACCAACCCCGACCGACCACATGACCACTCAACTTCACCACGAGTCATCGTCACTCGTTCCAAGAACAACCTCCATAAACCAATTCAAAAACTTAACCTCACCGCCCAACTTCAGTGCGGCAAGTGGGGTCACTGGAAGCGTGACTGCTGCGAGTACAAGGCACACATGAAGGAAATCAAAGCGGGCAAGGCACCGGCTTCAGGTATGTTTGTTATAGAAAAAAACATGTCTACTTCTAGTTTTAAAAATTGGATTTTTGATTCTGGTTGTGGTACTCATATATGTACTGATGTGCAGGATCTGCGGATTAGCAGGAGACTGGCCTCAGGAGAGATTGACCTTCGCGTTGGAAATGAGACTCGAGTCGTCGTTTTGGCCGTTGGGACTTATATTTTGGAACTGCCCTCGGGGCATGTACTTAATCTTTCAGACTGTTATTATGTACCTAGTTTGACTATGAATATTTTATCTGTATCTTTATTGGACCAATGTGGCTATATATTTGTTTTTAGAAACATTGGGTGTTTTATGTATAAAAATGATATGGAGATATGCAGTGCTGGTGTAGATAATGGTCTTTATATTTTGAATATAAATCTATCTCAAACATATAATGTAACAAATAAAAGGCTTAAACTAAGTAACAAAGATGTCTCGTATGCTTTGAGCATGTGTAATCGCTATCAGGTCGATCCAGATGAAGGTCACTGGATGGAAATTAATAATATCCTTAAGTATCTTAGACGAACTAATGATGCTTTCTTAATCTATGGAGATGGAGAACTTGAGGTAACTGGGTATACCGATTCAAGTTTCCAAACCGATAAAGACGACTGTAAGTCATAATCCGGGTTCATATTTTGTTTGAACAACGGAGCAGTAAGCTGGAAATCTTCCAAGCAAGAGACTGTTGCCGATTCAACAACAGAAGCAGAGTATATTACTGCAGCTCAAGCAGCAAAAGAGGCAGTTTGGATCCGTAAATTCCTAATTGGATTAGGAGTAGTTGCGTTAGCAGCTGAGCCCGTTCCATTGTATTGTGACAATAACGGAGCTATAGCGCAGGCTAAGGAACCGCGGTCTCATCAACGATCCAAGTATGTTCTTCAACGTTTCCATCTGATTCATGAGATCATAAATCGTGGCGATGTGAAGATCGAGAAGGTCGCATCAGAGGACAACATTGCAGATCCACTGACGAAAACTATTCCTCAGCAAAAGTTTGAGGGACATGTACATAGTTCAAGTGTTAGATGCTTGAGTGATTGGCTATAGGCCAAGTGGGAGATTGTTGGACAATTATGACCCATAGCGTCACTATTTGTAAAAGACATTGTGGTTTTTGTACAAATTAACTATGTGACAATGGAAATTGCATTTTATCATTTTTGTAATTAGATTACTTATATAAATAAACGATAAAAGTCCTTATGATTAGTTCCGGATTATAAGATATGAGACAATATCAATCCACAAAGGTTTAATCATTAAATATCCCTAGTCGTAGTATTATCGAGACTGGACATCGATAATGCAGAATAGACTAGTATTGCACTTGTGCGTGTTATGGAAGCGTAACAGCATAGTTCTCATATATTTAAGTATTGGATACTTATGCAAGTGTGATAGGAGGTTGTGTTTACCGATGGTACGGAAACAGCTTCGCTCTGGATAGACCCCGCGGAATCCCATTGGTAGTATGACTATGTGTGTATGGGAATCCTCTTCAGGGTATGTGTATTTGGTCTTAACCTGAGACTTGCATCGCTGGTACTTGCGACAATCAATACGCTTTGGTTTTGGTCGTCCGGGACTTTAACAGGTTCTGTGTACGCCTCTTCTAGGTTTATTGAGAATCGTAGTGTATTGGGTGTGATGTCAAGACGGAAGTATCACTTCAGTCATATGGAGATGATGATCACGTAGGGATACAAAACTGGTTCTCTATTATGTTGCAACTATCGAGATAATATGAAAAGGTCATGATTATCTGATTATAGAGACTAGTTGCTTGTGGTCCAATATATGCTTTGTACAGAGCAGACACTATTCCAGCCCCAGGCCTTGCATGTGACATCAGATACTGGATCGCAATACGCAATACTACGTATACTACACCTGACATAGATTATGTATTCCTTTAAGAATATTTCTGGAGAATTGGGTAGGCACGGCGGTTTACTAGAAGCCAACCATGTCTCGTAAATCGGTAAGAACGTGGTACGAGATATGCACGTGTTCGAATAGTCCGACGACCGAATTTACTTCCAACATATCCAGGGATCTCATGGGTCACTTCCCGAAGATTCACCGATGACGTATGACTTGAACATAATTAATCTGGGATTAATTACGGCGAGAATTTATCTGGGGTAAAATTCAATTAGAAGAGAGAGAACGATTAATTCGGAATTAATCGATAAAATAAGATATTCGATATATTAAATGAAATTAGATTTCGACGAGAAATTAAAATTGGATTTTAATTCAGGCAAACAAATTAATTTAGAATTAATTCATGAGCGACTTTAACGGTAATTTTACTAGGCATAATTATTTAATTAAATTTGATTAAATTAAGTCGCAACAGAAAATTCATTAATTCGGAATTAACGAACCCGAGCCCGGGATGTGTTTGCATCCCACTCCGATTTTGAATCAAGTGGGGCCCCTAAGTCACATCACAAGTCACATCATTAGTCACTCAAGTGATGGAAGTCTTGTCACTTTTTGGTGATTGACATCTAGTCACTTTTAGGGTGATGGGAGTGGTTGGGGATATTTATTGTATTTTTCCCTCCAAATTTGCTTTAGCCTTTTGGTAAAGCATATACCAAAATTGGTTTGACTTTTTCATGAGTGGTATTTGTTTTAGAAACAAAACACAAGGCAAAACAAAAAACTCTCTCTTTCTTTCTCACCTTGGCCGAACACTACAAGAATTATTGGGGAAATTTTGTTGCAAAATTTCTCCATTGCTAGCACACAAAGGATCATACTAGGTGATAGGGAAACCATCCTTTGAGTTTGGAATCTCAACCTTCAAGCTTGGAGCTTCAACATACAACTTCGAAAAGAAGATCTTGGAGCACTTCTCAAAGCAAAATTTTTTTATTATCAACATATCCTCTCTTCCGATCATTGTAAGTATATTTCCGCTATACTTTTCTTTTGTATTCACATTATTCATGCATCAAATGTTCTTGGGTTGATCTTAGAGACCAACAAGTAGCCCGCGGGGGACTAAACCGAAGAATAAAGGAGTCGCCACCCAGCATGAACTGGGAAAGGTTTAAGGCCGCACTCACCCCTCGCAAGGGAAGACCTCAAACCGTTGGGTTCGGAATGGTCCCTTAGTTATGCCAGTATAATGGACGGGTTCACACAATGGTATAGCCAAGTCTTATGCAGTTCATGCAAAGTAATTCAAATAAACACAAATTTACACACCCATAAATATTAATAATCATAATAATAAAGTTCCAAAAGCATATTAGTTTAAGAAGTACAAGATGCGATAACGAAAACTATAATAAACAACCAAAAGCGGAAAAAGTGTCAATAAATAAATAGGAAACAAAAGGGGGGTTAATCACACTTGTACGATTATTTCCCGAGTGGTACGTGGAGTTGTATCCCAAGTAAAGACCGTACTACCATCCATTCAAATTCGGCTACGGAGTTTACTTCTGGGTTTCCATCCGATATACCACAAGGGATAATGACATACATAATCATCAACATGAACAAACAAAATAAAGGCGAAGAAATAAAATAACGATAAATAGACAAAAAGATAAATAACAAAATAAAAGCGAAATAATAAAATAACAATAATGGTGAATAAATAGATAAAAAAAAAATAACGAAACGCCAAAGAAAGGAAAAAATGTGACCATAAATTTGGCCGTCTTTGATGTAGGACTTTGCATACCCGGTTGGACGTATTTCACGTCCAACCAGGCACGCAGCATCCGGAACTATAAATTTAATATGTTAAGGGTGCCCTCAGGCCTTACCTTTTAAGCTGCTTTCTCATAAGTGCGTTAGGCCGTCGCTGGAAGGATTGCTGGTTCGCTGTTTCTGCTTGTTGTTTTGCTGTTTTCTGGTTGCTGTTTTTTTGTTGCTATTTTACTATTTTCTGGTTGTTGTTTGTTGTTTTGTTGGTTCTCTGTTTTGGTTGTTTTTTGCTGCTGTTTTTTTAGTTGTTTTGGCTAATGTTTTTCTATTTTTGGCTGCTGTTTTTGGCTATTTTGGCTGCTATTTTGGTGTTTTTGGCTGCTATTTTTTTCAGTGATTTGGTTTGCTCACAGGTTCAAGGTTTTGGTCACTGTTTCGGTGGTTTGGTTTGCTCACTCATTCAAGGATTGCTGATTCACTGTTTCTGATTGTTGGTTCGCTATTTCTGCTTGTTGTTTTGCTGTTTTCTGGTTGCTATTTTTTGGTTGCTATTTTACTATTTTCTGGTT
Source organism: Zanthoxylum bungeanum (assembly GCA_019454045.1). Lineage (NCBI taxonomy): Eukaryota > Viridiplantae > Streptophyta > Magnoliopsida > Sapindales > Rutaceae > Zanthoxylum > Zanthoxylum bungeanum. Next base: position 52,254 of record SKCR01032840.1, read on the forward strand.
GATGTTTGTTGTTTTGTTGGTTCACTGTTTTGGTTGTTTTTTGCTGCTCTTTTTTTGGTTGTTTTGGCTACTGTTTTTCTATTTTTGGCTGTTGTTTTTGGCTATTTTGGCTGCTATTTTGGTGTTTTTGGCTACTGTTTTTTTTCGGTGATTTGGTTTGCTCATTGGTTCAAGGTTTTGGTCACTGTTTCGATGGTCTGGTTTGCTCACTGGTTCAAGGTTTTGGTCACTTTTTTGGTGGTTTGGTTTGCTCACTAGTTCATGGTTTTGGTCATTGTTTCGGTGGTTTGGTTTGCTCACTGGTTCACGGTTTTGGTCACTATTTCGGTGGTTTGGTTTGAGGTTTCTTCTACTTGCGGCCGATCAAAGAAGAAATAAGAGTCTCTAGTGTTTTTCAAGTTGTTTGCCGTCCAAGCCTCTCCCACTTTGATGATTTGGTCTCTCTTTTATAATGATTTGGAGGGTTCTCTAATCAAGGAAACAAATCATGCTTATTTTGGGAATTTATTTTGGGAAATAATCTTATAAATTTAGTGATGAGGTGATTTCAAATCTTGTTAATTTGGCAAGGATGGGATCCGAATCTTGTTAAATTGGAAAGTGTTGATAAGGGGATTTGGACATGTGGATTGCATGGGGTTTTGGATGGATTGCATGGGCTTTGTGTGGTGTTTGGCGTGGGCTGCATGGGCTTTGGGTGTGTGGATGGATTTGGGCCGAGGCTGGGTTGATGTGCCGAGGCTGAGGTTTGAAACAGAAACTGACTGAGCGAATCTGAGGCTGGCTAGTGAGTTCGAATCCGATGAGGTGCTAATTTTAGAGGTTTTTTTTCCTTCCGACATCTGTTTTCTGCAACTTCCTTATCTTTTCAGGTAGTGCCTCCATACGAGGCTCATCATCGGGCTCATGCAAAAATACAATGTCTACACATATCATATATATAACTGTAGAAACTAATGAAACATTAATTAAAATGATGAATTAATGTTACTGAAGCATATCCCAAAGAGTATTGAAAACTTATTCGGTAACACTCAATATCAAACGAATCAGATAATATAAGATTCGATTTCTCCCACTGATCAATTCCATCACGAGGGAATCGTAGAAGAATAATATTGAGTAAGAATCACATTCATTAAATAACTTTAGAACTAATTGCCATAAATTCATATGTTTGATCATATCAAACATCCTTGAACAATTCAAAGGCTCACAATGAATTTTAAAATTTAGTTTTCAATACTTCAAATAGAATATCTTTGAACCAGTCAAAATATTATATCCGCGTTTCATCAGAAACATATTGAAAGTTCTCGAACCATTCAAGACGTTCAATATATATACTCTTAGAAACATGCAACTAAGTCTTGACAATTCATTAACTAAGTTATGAAGTAAAGAAAACTATCCAATGCAATTTATAATTCATTAAACTACATACATCCAATGTATTAGTTTAATAAATATGTAGTCCAATGACGATCATTGGTTAAATGAGATTTAATCACATTCCTGAATATAATATTCAATAAATGGATAAGGATATGTGATATGATCTCGTATCAGACCATCATTTACCATACGGAATAAGCATTAATGCTTATGTGATAAAATCTCATAAAGCATTGTTCTAAGTTATTTAGTTAACCGAATATTTTTCTTAATGTTTATCTTTTCATCAATGATACTACTAGTCATATTAAAATTTGTAACAACTGTTTATAAAGAACAAGTAAGTATCCAATAGTCGCAAGTTCTGATATCAAATATCAAAACAATCATTAAACATTATTTTTAAATAACTATATGGGAGAACTGTTATCCAATACCTACAGTTGTCGTATTGTGAGAATCGATATTCTCTATACACATCTCATTTCTTTAGCTTTATAATTTGCCTTCAATTATTCACAATAATTGCAAATAATTGATTAGCAAACTGTGTCAAACACGTGACTTCTAAAAGTCACCAAAGCCAAAAAACGTCATTATAAGATAAACAAAATACCTAATGGAGTTTTCTTAATGCCAGTCAAGAATCCCGAGACATGAACTAATTCACGTCAATTCTTACCGCACAAGAAACTATTCTCTCTAGACAATTATATCCTAAAATAGATATCTATTTAGATTACTTATCGTGACTTAGTAACTAAGTCAGTAACCATCTTGATTTTTCAAGAAAATCGAAACAATAGTTCCCGATGGTTTTAGACTAATCTATCAATATCCAAGTCTACTAACATTCTAGAACATATTCTAGAAATATGCAACCATAAGTGAAGTCAGAAAACATATTCAAATAATATGCATGCAGTGGATTAGAAATTTAATTCTATTAACAATATAGAATAAAGGAAAACAAACAAGCGGCAATTTACATAATATTACACACTGCTTTAGTTATGGATTCTTAACCCAGCAGTGTCTTCCACTACTTTACGTAATACTGTAATCCCCAACAGAAAATGAATTCAATAATTAAATCGAATTCCATAGTGAGAGTGGACCCCATGAATATATTTTGACTCACAGCTTTGGCACGATATCGCCTACGTATATTCATTAGGTAGACAACTCATTGTCAATCACACTCACTGTGACTCATGATTTTGGTCCTGACCGTTTCTCGTTATGACAGCTTTGGCACGTTCACAAGGAGGTGTATCAAGGCTTCACTTGCCAATGAAAACTCAAGCTACCGATGTAATCCTGACAGCTTTGGCACGTTAAGGATTTCCACTTTCACTTGAATTTGTCTAGTATCAAATATACATCCGGCATGGATAAAATTCTATCAACTACACCCTTATTGCTTTGGCACTATCTCGGATGCAGCCATAGAAAGATACCCATAAACCGTATTGACAAGACGGACCAATAAACATGCATCCAATACATGTCACTTTATTGCCTTATTTCAGCGGGGATATTCCTCAAGAAAGCTTTGGTCTACTTCAAATGCAGAATATAATCTAGATCAATTTCTAAACAGTTCAATTCTACCTTAGAAAACATAACTTAACTTAACCATTAAATTTTCGTTACGTTTCCCGTTAGCGTAGAACTAAAAGTCAAGAAACATCTAAATTACATGCATGTGCAAATATCAAAATTGGATTATATATCATATATCAAGCATGAAAAATGTAATGGATGAAGGATCAGACCTGCTCTGATACCATTTTTGTTAAGGTTTTGGCGCGGGCGCAGCGGAAGCTCGCCGTTCGGGTGAAATCGTAATTTTAAAACTTTTAAATTACCGAATAAATTATTCAATATCCAATATGAATAATTCATTCATATTTCACCTAAACATATTTATTCGATATCAAATAATGACATAAATAATTAAGAAACATCACGAAACTTTTACGAAAACGTTTTTCCGCAAAATGGCATAAGAAGCATTTTTGACCGAACCGACCACCCAATGCACATGAGGGCTACTCAGGTCAGCCCCAATAGTACTAGGGCAGTTCATGGGCTGCCTGAACAGTGAAAAATTCATTGTTTGGGAAGCCGTCACCCGATTGGCTCAAAAGTCACCCGGTAAAGCCGTTTTTCACCGTTTTCGCATATTTAAACTCCGAAATAATTTCCGGAAATTGTTCCAACACACAAAACACATCCAATACATTTATATGACATTATTTTCATCACAATAAACCCAGTTTTTTCAGATCTGATTTTGTAACAAAAATAATCAATTTTTCATGCTTTAATCCAACTTTTTCAACATTAATCAAATTAATCACAACACCAATCCAAGCCACCACAATTGAAGCACCCAAGAAAAATTATAGGTATTACAAGAGTGGTTATAACACTATAGAATGGAAACATATCATCAAATGATCAAATTGAATAATTATTACAATAATATCATTCAAATCAACTTCACACATCCAATAAGCCTCCAAATCCATCTTCCAAATTAAAAACACCCAAATTTATAGAAAAGAATAAACCCTAGAATCAATCTAGATAATAAAGAATATGAAACATACTATCAAAGCTTAGGGATATTGAAGATTACATTTAATCTCTTAATTTCCTAAAGCGTTTTCTTGATTTTTCTGCCTTTTCTTCCTTGAATCATCAAGCCAAATTTTAGAGGTATTTGGAGGATGATTTTCGGCCATAACAAGCCATAAAAGAAAAAAAAAATCTCCTTTTTTAAATGAGATTGCCGACCTTGGAGGGGTATTTTGGTCCTTTTTGCAAAAATTAATTTGATCCAAAATCATATTAATAAATCATGCCACATGTATCTAATTAATAATAAGCATGTGTGATAATAATTATCACAAATGAAAATTATCAAATTAAATTAAATATAAAGTTAAAGTAGTCAAAAATCAATTTTAACACTTTAACCTTAAATTTAATGCCAAGTGTAACCAATAATAATTAAACATATATTCCATAACAATTATGAAATATATATATATATATATATATATATATATTATATATATATATATATCAATTAATCATCTAAATATTTAACATTTAAATATCCAAATAATTAATTAATATAATTATTAATCCATATGTATTTTATTTACATTAAATAAAATACGTATAGAAGTGACATGTGTCAAAATCTCATTTGACAATTAATTAATGTGTATCTAATCAAATTATGTATCAAATACAAATACACATTAATTACGATTGACCAAAAAATGCCCATATGCATGTATTTTCGTTTAACCGTTTAAACGATTCGAATTAACTCATTTAATCCGGTGTTCAACGAGTACACTTCATATTGTGGGACTCTCTAAGTTTAGGTTTATCCGTCACGAAATCCAATTTCGTGTCCATAATTCACCCAATCATGAATTTTGACGACCACGGATAATCTCGCTAAACTATGCAAGTTGAGGTCATTACATACATATAATCCCTCAGTCACAGGCTATCCATATTATACCTAGGATATAGATAAGAACATCAAATCCTTATGGTATAATATAGTCGACTTTCAAATTTGCGACCTCTAAATAACACTCGGAACTTGCTTCTGAAGTTATACCACAGCCATGGATTTATTAGATCGCAAACACGTGCATGATACATATACCCTGTACACAGGACTGACGGATTCTATCTTGATACTCACTGGATATCATGAGCATCAGTCCACACCCAACGAACAGGCGGAGGTCTGATCTAAATAGATCGGTGACGTGATTGTCATCAAGGTGTGGAGGATAACTCATATATCCACTGTGGTATCCCAAGTCGAATGACCAATATGCTCACTCAACTCGAGAAGATTCCTATTAACATTGGTGTACCATCTATTAGGAAATCTTCAGTGAGTTGTTCAGTGTTTATCAAATAAACACCTACATATCTATATACGAGTCTCTCGAGACTCATGATTCATTGGGATAAACCATCGGACCAAGTCACGATATACGACATGTACTGGTCTCAGCGAATTTTACTAACCGACCCGTGTTAGTAAATCTTGACCAGAAACTTTATTTAAGGATATACAACTTATAGTGACGCTTCCCAATGTCAATTACAAACTACGTTGTAACTGTGCACTACATTGTACATCCTAAGGTCTTTGTCTAATATACACATATCACTAAATCAGATTTAGTTTTAATCTGATCATAATTAGTTATCTAATCATAATTAGATCGAATATGTATATAAAAGACGAGGTGCTACCATTAAATAAGTAATATTATGGAAAAATGTATTGTTCATATTCATGAATCGGACATAAATACGATCCGGATTGGCACTCTGAGCACCAACCCTAACAATTACAACAAATCCCTTTTGTGATTTTGGACTAATCCAATTAATCCAAGTGGGTCAAATTAAATAATTAATGTTATTTAATAACACTTAATTATTTTAATTGATAATTATAATATCAAATATTATTTATTATCAAATATTATCGGCTACCCAAATGCTCAACGAGTACACTTCATATTATGGGACTCTCTAAATCCAGACACGTTCATCATATTAGCCAAACTTATATGAACGCAATTCGACCACCTCTAAATTCACAAAAACACGAACGACCTTTCTGAACTATACAAGTCGAGGTCATAACATATGTTTAATAATCCTTCCATCGTAGGCTATCTGAGTTGTGCTTAGGAAATATAGATTATACCGTCAAGTTTCTGAGGCTCACATTTCATGTCGACATGTCCATGAGTCTTGCAACTAATCAGAACACCATTTCCGATATATTTGATCTACCTTAGATGATTGGCTTTGGCCAAAGTCTTAAGAATCGTGACTTACTCACATGAATACCTAAACCCCTAATGGTACACATACAGGCCGAAGGATCCTATTTTGATACGCACTTGATTAATTAGTGCATCGGTCCACTCCCAACGGACATCTAACGGTCATACCATGAAAGGTCTCTGACATATATGACATCAAAGTGTGAAGGATCACACATAAAATCAATGATATCCTATAGTCAAAGGATCACATATGCTACTCGACTCGAGGATTCCTATTGACGGTGGTGTGAACTTCCAAATGGTATCGAAGTCCCATCTCCTCCACATGATTATCGAATAACTTAAGAGGTAATGCCTTAGTAAGCGGGTCTGCTATGTTGTCTTGTCCTTGAACCTTCATGACCACTATGTATTTTTGTTCAACAATGTCTTTAATCATGCGATAGTTTCTTTCCATATGTTAAGACTTGGAATGCGCTCTCGGCTCTTTAACCTGCGCAATGGATTCTCTATTATCATAGTACAATAGGATCAAATCCGTAATATTTGGCATAATATCAAGTTCTATGATAAAATCTCTAATCCATTATGTTTTCTGATTTTGTAGTCACGCACTCAGCATCAAAGAAGCTACGTGAATAAGCATATCAAATGCAATTGGATAAAGAAGCAAAACTTGCGTGCATAGTTGAGGGATGTTGAACAGTCGCTGCTCATCAACATGAGAAAAGCACCCTAATGCGTGAACAAAATTTCCTAAAGTGGCTTATGTAAATGCAGCATGCAAGTCAGCAAGTGGAACATACATGAGTTATCAAATATTAATAAAGCAACAACACGCACTAATAAGGGCAGAACACGAACACACACACTCTCATCACATGCGCATACGTGGTGGCTATGTTGTGTGCGTGATTAAGCATGTGGTTCATGGCTGATTCATGGCTCGTGTGTGACGAGCATTCCGCAGTGAATAAAATGAGGATAGAGAAAAACTTTTCAAAGCTGATCCATGTGTCTAAAGGCTTTTCCGCTTAAGGAAATCGATTCCTATAAATCATGTATGGAAATACATAACAGGAGGCACAACTTACTTGAGACTAACAATCATAAAATATAAATTTGTGCTTAATAATATAATAACAAAGTTATAACGGATTGATAAAATAAATAAAAACCACACAACAGTAACAATGATAAAGCAATGAAGAAGATACACGTAATTGTTTCCAAGTGGTATGTAGAGTTGTGTCCCAAGTGCGGACTATACTACCATACATTTGAAATCAGCTATAGAATTTATATTCAGGTTTCCAACCTATATATCACATGAATTCAAACCGACATGCCGGATGTAGCTAGTTCACACGGTTGAATTTTCTATATGATAGGTTTGTCCGGCAGGACATCACGATATACAGCTTCAAAAACATAATAATGATAGTGATAGAACAAAGACTATAGTGCCCTCATGTCGTTACCTTCACTATCGTCGGCTCAAGAAACGCCTTTGGAAAGTTTGGATTGGTTGCTGGATTTCTTGTTGGAGATGAGAAACTCAAGAAATTCTAAGGTTATTGTGTTTTTAGGTTCAAGGTTCTGGGTTTTGCTGTTGCTCTAAGTTCTGAGTTCTCCAAAAGCTCTTCCCCCCCTCTTCCCTGGTTCATTCGTTTTCTTTTATAATTTCGGGGTTGTAATAATAAGGAAAGAATCTCCTCTAATAAAGAAAGCAGTTGTTATTAAAAGTAATGGAAAAATGAAAGAAATAGTTATCGAAAGTAAGTGAAAAAGAAATGGATGAGTTATGTAAAGTGGTTAAAAAGGAAATAGGAGGTCAAATCCTTTTGTAAATCTGAAAACCCGACATATATCCGGCCAGATTTAGGTTATGTCTGGTCGGATTTGGTGTTTATGTTCAGCCGGATTTAGTATCGTACGTCTGGACGGATATGGATGCTCTCTTGGATTTCTGGGGTTTTTTCCCTTCAGTATTAAAACTTACAACCTTCCCAAACTTTCTAGCGGTGCCCCTATAGGAGACTCATCAACATGCCATAAAATACAGTGTCTATAGCGGCACAAGCTAGTTCGGCCGTAGGTACCCTCTCTGTCCTAAAACCTAAACAAAAGGGAGAATAATATGTTAAAAAATGAGGGGAGAGAGAAATACATGCCTAACCTAAGGGCGACGTATCAAAGGCTCGCCAACGGGGTCAAAACCAGGCGAAGCCGAACTTGGAGAATACATTTTTTTGCTTTGACAGGCTTCTTGGAGATGGTCGCTCTCTTGGACCCAGATACTTCGGCCGAGTTCACCAAATGAGACTTAGAAGAAAGAAAAGAAAGATTACTATATACAATGGCAGAAGGAGAAGAAAAGAGTTTGACACAAACAATCGGCCAGAATTTTTCAAAAAGAATGTGAACAGATGTATAAGGGGAGAAAACTTCAAGTGCGAAAGAACCTATCAAAGTCCTTGTCTCCGAGAGATATTGGTCTACCTCTGGGACCGAAAAAACTTTGAATCATTCTGGCAGCAGAACGGAACAAACATAAACTAAACTAATGGCAGGGCCCACACCTGGATTAAGTTAAATTAGTGAGTAACAAAATTTAGGGAATAGACTTCAACCCCGGCTTTGCCATTTGTCCTAATTAGGATGTCATGGGCTAGCTCGCGCCCGCTGTAACAATCCGGTCATTCCGGTGTAAATTCCAATGACCACTTGGACATGTGAGAAGTGATCTGTAATATAAAATCACGCATGAGAGCATTGGTACTCACAAAATTATTTTTCTAACATCCAGCAAATCATTTGCAGTTCCGGTACGTAATTATTTTTCTTTCGCGTACCAGATAGCCTTTGGTATTTTAACCATTCTTAGGCTACCAATATCTGATTTCGGTGATTTTTTTATGGTCGAAAATTTTAAACGAAGATCAACAACTTTCATGTTGAAAAGTCTTCCAAATTTCGAACAAGGTCAAAAACGCACGTCTTTTGGATGGTACTATGTTGTGACATGAGTGCTTTCAAAATTTGAACATGTGCAAATTAAAAAATAATATTTTAATCATAAAAATATCCCTTACGACTTTATAAACCCAGCTACTATTTCCTCTTCTTCTCCATACACACACGATTTTTCTAGGAAAAAAAAAAAAAAAAAAAAAAAAAAAAAAAAGAAAAAAGGAAACGTCCTCACTTCTCCTCCATCTTCAAGACCAAGACAGCCATTCAAGAGAGAGTTTTGTATTTCTTCACGACCACTCCAAGTCAAATAAGCCTCTAATATCCTTTTCCTTCACTTTTGAATTGAAAACATGCATTCTTATGTCCCCATTTTGGAAAGAGGGGTGAGCTGACCGATTTTCTCTAGAGTGTAGAGAATGATAAATTTTTGTGAATTGAGTAAAAATGTGATAGGAATAAGGTGTTATTTGATAGTTATGTATTTAAATTGTTGGAATTCTTCAATGGAGAATGGCTCTTGGCCGAAAATTTATAGGGAGTTAAGTGTGGGTGATTTAGTGGAGTCCAAATCTTATGTCCTGTCAATTATGCTTCATTCCATGCTCCACCAATTAAATTTGGACAACTAATATCTCTCATTAAATGAGAGAATTCTGATTTTAGCACTCACCAATCAAAATTCGATGAGATATTAGTTGTCCAAATTTGATTGGTGGAGCATGGAGTGGAGCATAATTGATGGGACATAAGATTTGGACTCGATTTAGTGATATGGTAATAAATGTATATGGCATTTGGTGTAATAGATTAAGTGTGTAAGGATAATTCTATCTATTAGCTATTAATTTTGATAATTATTGCTTGTGTTGATGAATGATGCTTGTAATGGTAATGGTGATGATATTGAGTGTTAAAATGAATAAAATGTTTCCTTGGTTGTGTTATTTATTTTCGGCAGCAAGGGGGAAGCTATTTTGGTCTAATTTTTAATAAAGATTAATTCATGATTAATGAATAAGTACGCTAGGGTGGATGAGATGTGGGGGAAAAGATTAGTAGTATTATTAGAAACCAAAAAAAATTGGTATTAACATTATTAGGACTTTCGGCCAATATTTGAAGTTATGGTTGGGGATTGTTTTGGTTAATTAATTAGGGTTTGGGCATATGATGACGTGTAGTAGTAGTATAAAATAAAGGTAGAATTAATTAAGGTTGTAATGATAAGGTTAAATGTGCATTTCGCACACCAACATAATGCTTAGCCCCGGGATAAATTAAGAAATTAATCTTGTTTTACATGTAATAACATGTATTTAAAATACTGAGAATCTGACAGGGGTGGTTGAATTGGATGGATTCAGTAAAGTGGAACTTTGCAATATTTCTGGACAAGGTGTGATAAATTGCTTATAAATGACATCTGATTGTCGAGCAGTGAAATTATAAATAAATTAGACATGTAACAGAATATTATTTTCAAATTTTAGAACTTTTGAGCTTGATATGAATTTAGGCCAAAATTCAAAAATTGCCTGCGTTCCACACGTTTTAGTTTCTGTCTTTCCTAAATAGCCAATAATCAAAATTAGGATCCGTAAAATTCTAAATAACTAAGATACACTAAGGAATAATATATCCAAAAATAAGAATTTTTGGACTTAAAATAAAGTCAAATCGAATTTTTGAAGTAAGCTATTCAACCGCCACTGTACCCAATTTTTTTTCCTCAACATTTCAATTTATATCTTGAGTTTCCGAAATCGAAAATGAGATCCATAAAAGCCAACATAAACTAGACATATTAAAGTCCATCCTATAAAAATGTTAGACCCTGATTCAATCCTTATTAATTACAGCAAATTTCCAAAATTAGCCATTAAGCACCGAATTTTTAGCGGCAAGATTAAGCTTAAGCTTCCACGACCGCACATAAATAGAATTTTATGTATCCAAGCATACTAATCGAAAATCATTTTATGTCCTTAGATCCTATGTGGAAAACATTGGCCAGCTTCTCGAGTCAGCTTAAGCCATAGGAAACAATTCCAGCGCTGCGGGTGAATGCTATTTTCTCCTTTTTACATTTCAAAATAATATATGTTTTGTTGACGGCTGATTTTGGTCTTAGGGGCAATGTGGAAATATTACCCCCAGAACAACCCTCCCTCAATAGTGAATTTGTTTGGTTATGGGGGGAACCAAAAGAAAATTTAGCAAAAGACAGATAAATACACCAATCAACAAGGAGATTTAACGTGGTTCGGCGGATCAGATCTTACCTACGCCCACGGGCGCAAAACGAATGATACTCTTATTACTGAGATATGCTTCTCTGATATCCCTGGTTTTGTGTTTACAAGTCTGATGGTAATGATATTAATACTTTTACTTACACTTTCCCCTCCTATTTATAATAGCAAAGGAACGGTTTCCTTTTCCCACAAGAATATGATAACTTATCTCCTTATCCCATAAGAATATGATAATTTATCTCCTTTATCTCATAAGAATATGATAACTTATTCCATTACCCCATAAGAATATGATAACTTATCTCCTTACCCCATAAGAATAGGATAACTTATCTCCTTACCCTATAAGAATATGATAACTTATCTCTTTATCCCATAAGAATATGATAACTTATCATCTGGAGCATATCTCGCTATCTGGTCGGTCTTTATGAGGTTGGTCACAATGGTAATCTGAACTGAGAATGCTGCTATCGATCTGACAATACCTGTCCACCCGAACTTAAGTGGTCGGTCACTGATCACCAAGTGCTCGGCCCCTTACCGTTGGCGTATGCAACATCGAATGGTCGGGTCGGCATTAGTGGTCTCGATCAAGAAGGGAGTTACCTTTTTACCCCTGCCGTACTGCTTAAATATCATAGTGCTTAAAAAACACCATCAACATCTATCCCCTAGTTCTCGGTAACAACGAGTTTGCGAGTTGATGCCGGGAACTATAAAAAAATATGGTGTGCCGATGAATCCGTCGGTGGTCACTCCATGAACCGGAGAGAAAAATGCCTTGGCTGCAAATCTGGTCCTTCCTGCCACCTTCATGTGCTCAGTCAACGAGGATCCCGATATCTACCCCTGGAGAAAATGCTTTGCCCTTATGCTGATGACGATCGACTCGGTGGGACGTAACACGACCCCGAGCTGAGAAGAACATTTGGCTCTGGGGCAATGTCCCCTCTACAGACCAATAGAGGGCCGACCATGGGGGAGATGCTCCGATCCCATGCTGATGATAAATCTCTCGGTGGGACGTATCCGGACCCCGAGCTGAAGAAAGACTTGGCTCTGGGGAATATTACATCCCCAGTCCAAAGAAGCCGAATCGGCGGGACGTAACCCGACCTCGAGCTGAAAGAAAGACTTGGCTCTGGGGGAATGTTACATCACCATACCAAAGAAGCCGACTCGCTGGGACGTAACCCGACCCCGAGCTGAAAGAAAGACTTGGCTCTGAGGGATATGTTACATTCTCAGTCCAAATAAGTCGACTCGGTGGGACGTAACCTGACCCCGAGCTGAAAGAAAGACTTGGCTCTGGGGGAATGTTACAGCCCCAGTCCAAAGAAGACGACTCGGTGGGACGTAACCCGACCCCGAGCTGAAAGAAAGACTTTGCTCTGGGGGAATGTGACATCCCCAGTCCAAAGAAGCCGACTCGGTGGGACGTAACCCAACCCTGAGCTGAAAGAAAGACTTGGCTCGGGGGAATGTGACATCCCCAGTCCAAAGAAGCCGACTCGATGGGACGTAACCCGACCCCGAGCTGAAAGAAAGACTTCGCTCTTGGGGAATGTCACATCCCCAGTCCAAAAAAGCCGACTCGGTGGGACGTAACCCGACCCCGAGCTGAAAGAAAGACTTGGCTCTGGGGGAATGTCACATCCCCAGCCCAAAGAACCCGACTCGGTGGGACGTAACCCGACCCCGAGCTGAAAGAAAGACTTGGCTCTTGGGGAATGTTACATCCCCAGCCCAAAGAAGCTACTCGGTGGGACGTAACCCGACCCCGAGCTGAAAGAAAGACTTGGCTCTGGGGGATGTTACATCCCCAGTCCAAAGAAGCCGACTCGGTCGACCCCGAGCTGAAAGAAAGACTTGGCTTTAGGGGAATGTTACATCCCCAAGCCAAAGAAGCTGACTCGGTGGGACGTAACCCAACCCTGAGCTGAATAAACCATAAGGCCTCGACGGAACGAAATCCAGCCCCAAGCCGAATAACCAAGCGGCCTTGGCGGAACGAAATCCAGCCCCGAGCTGAATAAACAAGTGGCCTCGGCGGAATGAAATCCAGTCCCAACCTATATATCACATGAAAAATTCTGGCCGATTGTTTGTGTCAAACTCTTTTTTTTCCTTCTGCCATTGTATATAGTAATCTTTCTTTTCTTTCTTCTAAGTCTCATTTGGTGAACTCGGCCGAAGTATCTGGGTCCAAGAGAGCGACCATCTCCAAGAAGCCTGTCAAAGCAAAAAAAATGTATTCTCCAAGTTCGGCTTCGCCTGGTTTTGACCCCGTTGGCGAGCCTTTGATACGTCGCCCTTAGGTTAGGCATGTATTTCTCTCTCCCCTCATTTTTTAACATATTATTCTCCCTTTTGTTTAGGTTTTAGGACAGAGAGGGTACCTACGGCCGAACTAGCTTGTGCCGCTATAGACACTGTATTTTATGGCATGTTGATGAGTCTCCTATAGGGGCACCGCTAGAAAGTTTGGGAAGGTTGTAAGTTTTAATACTGAAGGGAAAAAACCCCGGAAATCCAAGAGAGCATCCATATCCGTCCAGATGTACGATACTAAATCCGGCTGAACATAAACACCAAATCCGACCAGACATAACCTAAATCTGGCCGGATATATGTCGGGTTTTCAGATTTACAAAAGGATTTGATCCCCTATTTCCTTTTTAACCACTTTACATAACTCATCCATTTCTTTTTCACTTACTTTCGATAACTATTTCTTTCATTTTTCCATTACTTTTAATAACAACTGCTTTCTTTATTAGAGGAGATTCTTTCCTTATTATTACAACCCCGAAATTATAAAAGAAAACGAATGAACCAGGGAAGAGGGGGGAAGAGCTTTTGGAGAACTCAGAACTTAGAGCAACAGCAAAACCCAGAACCTTGAACCTAAAAACACAATAACCTTAGAATTTCTTGAGTTTCTCATCTCCAACAAGAAATCCAGCAACCAATCCAAACTTTCCAAAGGCGTTTCTTGAGCCGACGATAGTGAAGGTAAAGACATGAGGGCACTATAGTCTTTGTTCTATCACTATCATTATTATGTTTTTGAAGCTGTATATCGTGATGTCCTGCCGGACAAACCTATCATATAGAAAATTCAACCGTGTGACTAGCTACATCCGGCATGTCGGTTTGAATTCATGTGATATATAGGTTGGAAACCTGAATATAAATTATATAGCTGATTTCAAATGTATGGTAGTATAGTCTGCACTTGGGACACAACTCTACATACCACTTGGAAACAATTACGTGTATCTTCTTCATTGCTTTATCATTGTTACTGTTTTGTGGTTTTTATTTATTTTATCAATCCGTTATAACTTTGTTATTATATTATTAAGCACAAATTTATATTTTATGATTGTTAGTCTCAAGTAAGTTGTTTCTCCTGTTATGTATTTCCATACATGATTTATAGGAATCGATTTCCTTAAGCGGAAAAGCCTTTAGACACATGGATCAGCTTTGGAAAGTTTTTCTCTATCCTCATTTTATTCACTGCGGAATGCTCGTCACACACGAGCCATGAATCAGCCATGAACCACATGCTTAATCACGCACACAACATAGCCACCACGTATGCGCATGTGATGAGAGTGTGTGTGTTCGTGTTCTGCCCTTATTAGTGCGTGTTGTTGCTTTATTAATATTTGATAACTCATGTATGTTCCACTTGCTGACTTGCATGCTGCATTTACATAAGCCACTTTAGGAAATTTTGTTCACGCATTAGGGTGCTTTTCTCATGTTGATGAGCAGCGACTGTTCAACATCCCTCAACTATGCACGCAAGTTTTGCTTCTTTATCCAATTGCATTTGATATGCTTATTCACGTAGCTTCTTTGATGCTGAGTGCGTGACTACAAAATCAGAAAACATAATACAGCCCCGAGCCGAAACAACCATCGATCTCGGCGGTACAAGAGCAGACCCGATCCGGAAAGAAACATCGGTCTTGGCGGTACAAGAGCAGACCTTAGCCGGAAAGAAACATCGGTCTCGGCGGTACAAGAGCAGACCCGAGCTGGAAAGAAACATCGATCTCGGCGGTACAAGAGCAGACCCGAGCCGGAAAGAAACATCGGTCTCGGCGGTACAAGAGCAGACCCGAGCCGGAAAGAATCATCGGTCTCGGCGGTACAAGAGCAGACCCGAGCCGGAAAGAAACATCGTCTCGGCGGTACAAGAGCAGACCCGAGCCGTAAAACATATACCAACAAAATGAACTCGGCGGTACAAGAGCAGACCCGAGCCGTAAAACAAATATCAAAACCATTGTGTGGGCCATAACAAACAAGCATAATCAAATGTCAGCCTGGTTATTCGGGGCTGGATTTCGTTCAGCCAAGGCCGCTTGGTTATTCAGCTTGGGGCTGGATTTCGTTCCATCAAGGCCTTATTGGTTATTCAGCTCGGGGTCGGGTTACGTCCCACCGAGTCGGCTTCTTTGGACTGGGGATGTAACATTCCCCCAGAGCCAAGTCTTTCTTTCAGCTCGGGGTCGGGTTACGTCCCACCGAGTCGGCTTCTTTGGACTGGGGATGTAACATTCCCCCCGAGCCAAGTCTTTCTTTCAGCTCGGGGTCGGGTTACGTCCCACCGAGTCGCATTCTTTGGACTGGGGATGTATCATTCCCCCAGAGCCAAGTCTTTCTTTTAGCTCGGGGTCGGGTTACGTCCCACCGAGTCGGCTTCTTTGGACTGGGGATGTAACATTCCCCCACAGCCAAGTCTTTATTTTAGCTCGGGGTCGGGTTACGTCCCATCGAGTCGGTCTATTTGGACTGGGGATGTAACATTCCCTCAGAGCCAAGTCTTTCTCTCACCTCGGGGTCGGGTTACGTCCCACTGAGTCTGTCTCTTTGGACTGGGGACATAACATTCCCCCAGAGCCAAGTGTTTCTCTTAGCTCGGGGTCGGGTTACGTCCCACCGAGTCTGTCTCTTTGGACTGGGGACGTAACATTCCCCCACAGCCAAGTGTTTCTCTCAGCTCGGGGTCGGGTTACGTCCCACCGAGTCTGTCTCTTTGGACTGGGGATGTAACATTCCCCAAGAGCCAAGTCTTTCTTTCAGCTCGGGGTCGGGTTACGTCCCACTAAGTCGGCTTCTTTAGACTGGGGATGTAACATTCCCCCAGAGCCAATCTTTCTTTCAGCTCGAGGTCGGGTTACGTCTCACCTAGTCGGCTTCTTTGGACTTGGGATGTAATATTCCCAGAGCCAAGTCTTTCTTCAGCTCGGGGTCGGGATACATCCCACCGAGAGACTTATCATCGGCATGGGATCGGAGCATCTCCCCCATGGTCGGCCCTCTATTGGTCTGGGGAGGGTACATTTCCCTCTGGAGTCAAATGTTATTCTCAGCTCGGGGTCGGGTTACGTCCCACTGAGTCGATCGTCATCAGCATATGGGCGAAGCATTTTTCTCCACGGGTAGATATCGGGATCCTCGTTGACTGAGCACATGAAGGTGGCAGGAAGGACCAGATTTGCAGCCAATGCATTTTTCTCTGCTGTTCCTGGAGTGACCACCAACAGATTCATCGGCACACCATCTTTTTTTATATAGTTCCCGGCATCAACTCGCAAACTCGTTGTTACCGAGAACTAGGGGATAGATGTTGATGGTGTTTTTTAAGCACTATGATATTTAAGCAGTACCGTAGGGGTAAAAGGGTAACTCCCTTCTTGATCGAGACCTGTATACCGACACGACTATTCGATGTTGCATACGCCAACGGTAAGTGTGGGACACAGGATCTGGGGCGACACATGCTGTCCCGGGCTTGCGGCCCGTTTGGGAGTACGGAGTAGCTACAAGGGGACTAAACCGGAGAATAATGGAGTCGCCACCCGGTGTGAACCGGGAAAATAAGATTTAAGGCCGCACTCACCCCTCGCAAGGGAAGACCTCAAACCGTTGGGTTCGGAATGGTCCCTTACTTATGTCACTTGTAATGAAAGGATTTGTGTAATAATTTAATCAGGCATAAGTAACACTTATTTCCAAGAGTATCATGCTTCTAAATCCACATGCATGAAATTAATCATCACAACATGCAACATCACATAGAAATCTCATGAACATTTCTCAATCATATGATAGGGAAAACTAAGAACAACCTAATCATGCTTGAGTAATATCTCATGAACATATTAACCAAATAACATGCTAACAGCCTAATCATGCTTGAATATAATCCCAATAACACATCGAATGGATCAATGCAGGAATACAAATAATATGATTGGCTACATAATTCAAGGTAGATCACCCAAAAGGCAATTGTGCATGAAATATGATGAGACAGACTTAGTTCAGTGTGTGCGCGTTCGTGTAGAGTTCGTAAACGCGTTCGAACGGTAAACAGAAGGTTTGCGTTCGTGTAACATTTGATAACGCGTTAGAACGGTACCAGACCTGATGATACAAAATGCATGCGCGTTCGAGTAGCGCTTGTAAAACGCGTTCGAACGAGAAACAGAAGGTTCGCGTTCGTATAGCGTTCGATAACGCGTTCAAACGGGAACAGACCTGATGCACAAAATGCATGCGCGTTCGAGTAGCGTTTGTAAAACGCGTTCGAGCGGGAAATAGAAGGTTCGTGTTCGTATAGCATTCGATAACGCGTTCGAACGGGAACAGACCTGATGCACAAAATGTGACGCAATACATACATAAAAAAAGCAAATAGTGAAATACGAGGCGCGGCGAAGCATCGTGGCAAAGGATTTTAACCTCTTCAATTAGAGGACCATTCATCGCACTTACTAAGCCCATGCGCTTATCTCAATGCATATAAAAATAAAGACAATAACCTTAGACTTCATATACCCGATTGAACACATCTTACATTAAACCGAATATACGTTAATCGGTGATGCAAAGCATCGTGGTAAAGGATTTAACCCCTCCAAATAGGGGACCTTTAATCCGACTTACTAAGCCAATGCGCTCGATTGTATCATGCATACAAAGATAAAGACAATCATATCAAACTTAGTATATCTGATTGAACATATCTTATATCCAACCGAACACACATCAACCGGCGCGGCAAAATATTATGGTAAAGGATTTTAACCCCTCCAAATAGAGGACCTTTAATCCGACTTACTAAGCCCATGCGCTCGATTGTATCATACATACAAAAAGTAACATGCATAATTCAAATAACGAGAAATAAATAAACCGAAGCAACATAAAACAAAAGAGTGTGCCGTTTACTCAAGTGGTACGTGGAGTTGTATCCCGAGTACAGATCATACTACCGTCCATTTGGAATCGGCTATGAAATTTATGTCCGGGTTTCCATCCTATATACCACAAGAGGCGACACATTTTCCATTTCATTCAAGCCACAACATGCATCCACAAACGACTCTCTTGCGAATAGAATTCAATAAACAATCAAAAGACGAATATAAACTAATGAGAAAAATGCCCTCAGGTCTAACCTTTTAAATCACCTCTCGGATGTACGGTACACGATCGTCGGAAGGGTGGATGCTCCGCAACTCTTTCGGTTCACTGGTTCACTGCTCTCGTTCATTGTCTTACTGTTTTGAGTCGTCGTTCTCCATCTTTTGCTGCTGTTTGGCCTCTGTTTTGCTGTTGTTTCCTCGCGGTTTCGTTGCTCAATTATTGGTCACTGTTTTGGCGTTTCAACGGACTGTTTCGAGTGTTTTTTGTGGGTTTTTAGTGCAGTCTTGTGTGATTATTTTAAGGATTATAAATGCAGTTTTTATGTTACTGTTTTGAGGATTTTAGGGACTGTTTTAAGAGGATTTGGCTGCTGTTTTGGGGGTGATTTGGGCTACTGTTCAGGCGTGTTTTATGAGGTGTAGGGGCTGCTGTTTTCGGTGGAAATGGGCTGCTGTTGAGAATTATTTGTGTTTTTTTTCTTGCTATTGCCGTGAGTGGCTAGGGCTCTTGGTGTTGTGATTTTCGTGTAAGTCTTGTGTATGAACTAGGGGAATCATGTCTTGGTTAGGGGTTGTTTATATAGAGAATGGCTAGGGCTTCACCTTGTCTCACAAGGAATGGATTTGATTTAGTGTTGAGCAATGAAAGTCAAAGATTGAGGGGGGGACAAATTTGGTTTAGATTAGGAAGTCAATATCTTTAATTTGTTATAATTGATTTTAATTAGGCATGACATCTTTTTAATTTAGTATGTGATTTTGTTTAGTTAGGAAGTTAATATATTTGATTTGTCTTAATTAGGTATGATTATATTATGTTTTATTTAATTGGTAAATGGTTTAAATATTTTATTTAATTCAAATACATTACTAATATTTACCTTAATATTTAATTTAATGTTTAATTTAATTTCCCATGTGTTAAATATGTGTTTTTAGTGGGCTTGGGCGTGTGGGCCAAGGCTTGGGCGAATTGGGCTTGATGTGAGGCTAGCAGCAAAACCAGAATTACCGACACCGTTCGAACGCTTCCTCGAACGTGGCACGAACGCCCGCAATCTGTTTGGCGTTCGAACGTATACACGAACGCTGCACGAACGAAAACAGTGAACCTTGTTTATTCTGAATTCCCCCTTTCCGATGTCTGTTTTCCGTGACCTCCATGACTTAAAAGGTAGTGTCTCCAAAGGAGACTCATCATAGGGACTTATATGCAAAAAAGCAGTGCCTACAGTCGCCCCCACTTTGATGGGACTTGTGCAGTGTGTGTTTTGAACAATCCTATCAAAGTTATGCAATGCATTTCTACTTACCTGGCTCGCCAGCTACCACTTGACTTGCCATGTGTTGCGTGGAGTGGATGTTGTGTCGTACCTGGCATGCTAAACCTCATACCCGAAGTGTCGCAGTTGCGTCTCCGTACCTAGAGTGTCGTAGTGATATCTCCATACCCGTAGTGTCATACCTGGTGTGCTAAACCTTGTTCCCAAGGCGTCGCTGTAATATCTCCATACCCGGAGTGTCGTACCTGGCGTGCTAAACCTCATACCTAAGGCGTCGCAGTAACATCTCCATACCCGGAGTGCCGTACCTGATTGCTAAACCTCATACCCAAGGCGTCGCAGTAATATCTCCATACCCGGAGTGTGCCGTACCTGGCGTGCTAAACCTCATACCCAAGGCGTCACAGTAATATCTCCATACTCGGAGTGCCGTACCTGGCGTGCTAAACCTCATACCCAAGCGTCGCAGTAATATCTCCATACCCGGAGTGCCGTACCTGGCGTGCTAAACCTCATACCCAAGGCGTCGCAGTAATATCTCCATACCCGGAGTGCCGTACCTGGCGTGCTAAACCTCATACCCAAGGCGTCGCAGTAATATCTCCATACCCGGAGTGCCGTACTCTGCAAAATTTATCTGATGTCTCCATACCCGGAGTGTCGTACCCGGCAAAACTGATCTGATGTTAATGTGGGCCTCGCCCCAGAGTGCCATTCCCGGCTAGACTGATGATGATAAGGATGTGGGCCTCGCCCCCAGAGTGCCATACCCGGCCAGACTGATGTGGATAAGGATCTGGGCCTCGCCCCAAGAGTGCCATACCCGGCAAGACTGATGTTGATAAGGATGTGGGGCTCGCCCCCAGAGTGCCATACCCGGTTTGTTCATTCTCGAACTGTGTTCCCATTCTTGGAGTGCCATTCCCGTCTTGTTCATTCTCGAACTGTGTTTCCATTCTTGGAGTGACATTCTCGGCTAAATTGATATTGATGCTGATGTGGGCCTCGCCCCCATAACGATGTGGGCCTCGTCCCGAACTGATACTGATATGGGCCTCGCCCCTAGGACTCATCCCCGAGACGGAAACTGATATGGGCCTCAACCCCAAACTGATACAGATGTGGGCCTCACCCCTAAACTAATACTGATGTGGGCCTCGGCCCTAGGACTCATCCCCAAACTGATACTAATGTAGGCCTCGGCCTTGGGACTCATCCCCAAACTGATGCTGATGTGGGCCTCGGCCATAACTGCTACTGATATGGGCCTCACCCCCAGACTGATACTGATATGGGCCTCGCCCCAAACTGATACTGATATGGGCCTCACCCCCAACTGATACTGATATGGGCCTCGCCCCTGGGACTCATCCCCAAACTGATGCTGATGTGGGCGTCGGCCCTAACTGCTACTGATATGGGCCTCGCCCCTGTGATTCATTCCTGAAGACTGCTGACATTGTACTGTTGCTGCTTCTGGTTGGCTTGCATTTGAATCTTTCTTTTTTTCTCCTTTGAAACCTGTTATTACAAAACAGAACAAACACAAAAGGATGCAAATATGTTACGTGTATGCATGCATGCATGATTGAATTTTCTATTCCGTTGGGTTAGGTTGTCCACCAATTCCCTTGGTGACTACTCGGTTTTCTCCTCCTCTGGCAAAGTATTGCTTCAATCTATCCACATTCATCAGCTCGGTGAACTCATTTCCTTCCAAGTCTGATAGCCTCACTGCCCCATTTCCCATTACTGAACGGTTATTATGTCATTTCTGGTTGCTTCTTTTGGGAATCCCATGTGTTCTGAGTGTCGCTGAATATCATGGTATCAGGGTTGAATGCTTTTGTCAAACATACTCATGTTATGCAGGTTGAAAGGAAATGACTCAGGCAAGTAGGCGAAATGGATGTCTTTATTATTATTCAGGAAAAGGTTCAAACAAGTAGACGAAGTTGATGTCTTTATTAAAAATGCAGAAAATAAACCAAAAATAGTAGTTTCATTGCCTTCTTCCTCGGCCTACGGTTCCTTATTAATGTTATCATTTATCTTAATGCAAGAAGCCTGATGATTGAGAGTTTGGAGGACAAAGGTTTCGGGTAGGCCGGAGTTGATCATGTAAGTCGGTGGGGGAACAGAGTGATAATCTGGCAGAGGGTTGGTGTGTCTGCTAGGCTGTTCTTTTTCAGGATCAGGTATTTTGTGGGCATCAATGAGGTCCTGAATTTCATACCGGAGGCGGGAACAACTGTCAGTATCATGGCCGTGTTGCTGGTGGAAGTGACAGTAGCGGTCTATTCGTAGATGTGGTGGTGGGGGATTTGGAAGTGGTTTAGGCTCCAAAGGTTTTAAGAATCCTTGCCTTGTCAACTTCTCAAGTACCTTGGACAAAGGTCTTCCCAAGTTGGAGAAACGCCGGTTCTTGATGGCAGAAATCTCGGCAATAGGGGGCTTGATCTCAGAATGCCCTCCAAAATTTCTTCTATTTTGGCCATAAAACTTTCTGTTTTCAGCCTCTTTTTCCTCAATATCCATGACAGTTTCTCTCAACTGTCGGAAATCAGTAATCATAGAGGTCATCCTCATCAGCTTACCATAAATAGAGGGCTTGGTGCCCTTGATGATCATTTTAATCTGGTCTTTCTCAGAGGGCCGAGTCTGCATCTTCAGAAACTGGCTTCTCCAGCGGTCTACATACTCTTTGAAACTTTCCTCTGGCTTCTGCTTAGTTTTCTCCAAATCACGGAGTGACAAGTCAATTTCTAAGTCTGTAACATACTGCTTCAGAAAAGCATCAGCTAGTTCCCTCCAATCCTCCTTAACCTTTCTTTCAAGGCTATGGTACCACACTACGGGTGCCCCCTCAAGTGACATCCCAAACATCTTCTGAGCTTGGCGCTGTGTTAGGCCCACTGAACTCATAACTGACACATATTGTCAGAGGTGGACCCTCGGATCCCCATTCCCGTTGAACTTGGCCATATCCGGCATCTTGAACTGAGCAGGCAATTGTTCCTCAAAAGCCATCGCCTCATAGTCTAGTAATTCTTCGTCTTTACCCTTCATCTTACGGGTAACTGACTCAACCTGATCCCGAAGCTTCTGAAATTCTGCCTGAGACCCAATCACTCTGCCTGTTGCATACTCTGCCATGTCGTCATCAAAAGCGGGGATGTCATCCCCCAACCCATTCGGAGACTCCTCGCGCCTCGCATTCTCAGAATTTCCCCCAGCACTGGGCACAGCCATATTTGTCATGGCAGTAGTCAAGGCTTGCAATTGTTCAGTAACCTTGGCGAAACCATTCTCCAACTGATCTATCCGGGATACCTCAATATTTGATTCACTCATGTCTGTTCTCAGTATTTTGGTGAGTCTTCCCTTTTTTCTAACCCAACAGGAATCTATGATGCCTTCTTGAGACATAGAAGGTGTTAACATGACATATGTATGTATGAGGTGCATGAGATGCATGTAATATATATCACATACCAAATCAACTAAAATTTTCAAACAAATCGGCCCGTTATCATTTTAGAAGCTTTTGTGCTAACTGTCATAGAAGTGAACTCGTCCCAGTTTAAGTGGCCCAACGAGTACACATCTTATGGCAATGAGCCCAACTAATTCCAAATGGTAATGTTCTGAACACAATCACAAAGTGGCCCATCAATCACTTAGAAGCCTTTGTCCCAATCGTCATAAAATACGTTCTTGTCCCAGTTTAAATGGCCCAACAAGCCCATATCCCATGACAAATGGTCCAAATGGATCCAAATGGCAATGTTCCCAAACACAAGCATAAAAGAAAGATAATGCAGACATAAAACAATGATTTCTACAGAATGGCCCATCAACATTTCAGAAGCTTTGGGCCTAATGGTCATAAGGTACAAACTCGCCCCAGTTTAAATGGCCCAGCATGTTCGCATTTCTGACAATAGTCCAACTGCATCCAAATGAGGATGGTCCACAAGCACATACTCAAAGAAATAATTGTTACTTTAGCCATATAACCCCGGTCTATGGGTGGTTTCGCAAGAGTATAGACAAAGGCTCTCACCGGCGAAGGATGGCCCACAACTAGGTCTCCCCAATCAAGGGTTCGAGCGACCAAGTGAGTGCACCCTTTTTTATACACTAAGGTATGTGCCAATGAGCTATGGTGTGTGACTGACTGTCAAATGGATTTCCCGTTGTAGATTCCCCAGAGGGAGGGTGGAGCGAGGCTCACTTAAATACCCAAGCCTCTTAGGCTCTTATCGCTTGGTGTCAGGAATAAACAACGAGTCCTCCAAATTAGTCTATCATAATAGGCTACGAGTAGATGGCTATCTAGGTGCCTTCACAGCTTTTCCTTCTAGAAAGGTAGTGAGTGAAGGAAGACACCAAACCATTACCTAGCCTCAAAATGCCTTTGATTAAACCCTCATTTTATCCACTATAGACACGGTCAATTAAAACATAAATCTAAACATTACAAGACAATATTTCGGGGCCGATTCTCTATCCCCAGTGGAGTCGCCAGACTGTGGGACACAAGATCTGGGGTGACGCATGCTGTCCCGGGCTCGCGGCCCGGTTGGGAGTACGGAGTAGCCACGGGGGACTAAACTGGAGAATAATGGAGTCGCCACCCGGTGTGAACCGGGTAAATGAGATTTAAGGCCGCACTCACCCCTCGCAAGGGAAGACCTCAAACCGTTGGGTTCGGAATGGTCTTTTACTTATGTCACTTGTAATGAAAGGATTTGTGTAATAATTTAATCAGGCCTAAGTAACACTTATTTCCAAGAGTATCATGCTTCTAAATCCACATGCATGAAATTAATCATCACAACATGCAACATCACATGGCAATCTCATGAACATTTCTCAATCATATGATAGGGAAAACTAAGAACAACCTAATCATGCTTGAGTACTATCTCATGAACATATTAACCAAATAACATGCTAACAGCCTAATCATGCTTGAATATCATCTCAAGAACACATCGAATAGATCAATGCTGGAATACAAATAATATGATTGGCTACATAATGCAAGGTAGATCACCCAAAAGGCAATTGGGCATGAAATATGATGAGACAGACTTAGTTCAGTGTGTGCGCGTTCGTGTAGCGTTCGTAAACGCGTTCGAACGATTAACAGAAGGTTCACGTTCGTGTAGCATTTGATTACGCGTTCGAACGGTACCAGACCTGATGATACAAAATGCATGCGCGTTCGAGTAGCGTTTGTAAAACGCGTTCGAACGAGAAACAGAAGGTTCGCGTTCGTATAGCGTTCGATAACGCATTCGAACGGGAACAGACCTGATGCACAAAATGCATGCGCGTTCGAGTAACGTTTGTAAAACCAGTTCGAACGGGAAATAGAAGGTTCGTGTTCGTATAACATTCGATAACGCGTTCGAACGGGAACAGACCTGATGCACAAAATGTGACGCAATACATACATAAAAAAAGCAAATAGTGAAATACGAGGCGCGGCGAAGCATCGTGGCAAAGGATTTTAACCTCTTCAATTAGAGGACCTTTCATCGCACTTACTAAGCCCATGCGCTTATCTCAATGCATATAAAAATAAAGACAATAACCTTAGACTTCATATACCCGATTGAACACATCTTACATTCAACCGAATATACGTTAATCGGCGAGGCAAAGCATCATGGTAAAGGATTTTAACCCCTCCAAATAGGGGACCTTTAATCCGACTTACTAAGCCAATGCGCTCGATTGTATCATGCATACAAAGATAAAGACAATCATATCAAACTTAGTATATCCGATTGAACATATCTTATATCCAACCGAACACACATCAACCGGCGCGGCAAAATATTATGGTAAAGGATTTTAACCCCTCCAAATAGGGGACCTTTAATCCGACTTACTAAGCCCATGCGCTCGATTGTATCATACATAAAAAAAGTAACATGCATAATTCAAATAACGAGAAATAAATAAACCGAAGCAACATAAAATAAAAGAGTGTGCCGTTTACTCAAGTGGTACGTGGAGTTGTATCCCGAGTACAGATCATACTACCGTCCATTCGGAATCGGCTATGAAATTTATGTCCGGGTTTCCATCCTATATACAACAAGAGGCGACACATTTTCCATTTCATTCAAGCCACAACATGCATCCACAAACGACTCTCATGCGAATAGAATTCAATAAACAATCAAAAGACGAATATAAACTAATGAGAAAAGTGCCCTCAGGTCTAACCTTTTAAATCACCTCTCGGATGTACGGTACACGATCGTCGGAAGGGTGGATGCTCCGCAACTCTTCCGGTTCACTGGTTCACTGCTCTCGTTCGTTGTCTTACTGTTTTGAGTCGTCGTTCTCCATCTTTTGCTGCTGTTTGGCCTCCGTTTTGCTGCTGTTTCCTCGCGGTTTCGCTGCTCAATTATTGGTCACTGTTTTGGCGTTTCAACGGACTGTTTCGAGTGTTTTTTGTGGGTTTTTAGTGCAGTCTTGTGTGATTATTTTAAGGATTATAAATGCAGTTTTTATGTTACTGTTTTGAGGATTTTAGGGACTGTTTTAAGAGGATTTGGCTGCTGTTTTGGGGGTGATTTGGGATACTGTTCAGGCGTATTTTAGGAGGTGTAGGGGCTGCTGTTTTCGGTGGAAAGGGGCTGCTGTTGAGAATTATTTGTGTTTTTCTTCTTGCTATTGCCGAGAGTGGCTAGGGCTCTTGGTGTTGTGATTTTCGTGTAAGTCTTGTGTATGAGCTAGGGGAATCATGTCTTGGTTAGGGGTTGTTTATATAGAGAATGGCTAGGGCTTCACCTTGGCTCACAAAGAATGGATTTGATTTAGTGTTGAGCAAGGAAAGTCAAAGATTGAGGGGGGACAAATTTGGTTTAGATTAGGAAGTCAATATCTTTAATTTGTTATAATTGATTTTAATTAGGCATGACATCTTTTTAATTTAGTATGTGATTTTGTCTAGTTAGGAAGTTAATATATTTGATTTGTCTTAATTAGGTATGACTATATTATGTTTTATTTAATTGGTAAATGATTTAAATATTTTATTTAATTCAAATACATTACTAATATTTACCTTAATATTTAATTTAATGTTTAATTTAATTTCCCATGTGTTAAATATGTGTTTTAAGTGGGCTTGGGCGTGTGGGCCAAGGCTTGGGCGAATTGGGCTTGATGTGAGGCTAGCAGCAAAACCAGAATTACCGACACCGTTCGAACGCTTCCTCGAACACGGCACGAACGCCCGCAATCTGTTTGGTGTTCGAACGTATACACGAAAACAGTGAACCTTGTTTATTCTGAATTCCCCATTCCGATGTCTGTTTTCCGTGACCTCCATGGCATAAAAGGTAGTGTCTCCAAATGAGACTCATCAAAGGGACTTATATGCAAAAATGCAGTGCCTACAGTCGCCCCCACTTTGATGGGACTTGCGCAGTGTGTGTTTTGAACAATCCTATCAAAGTTATGCAATGCATTTCTACTTACCTGGCTCGCCATCTACCACTTGACTTGCCATGTGTTGCGTGGAGTGGATGTTGTGTCGTACCTGGCATGCTAAACCTCATACCTGAAGTGTCACAGTTGCGTCTCCGTACCTAGAGTGTCGCAGTGATATCTCCATACCCGGAGTGCCGTACCTGGCGTGCTAAACCTCGTTCCCAAGGCGTCGCTGTAATATCTCCATACCCGGAGTGTCGTACCTGGCGTGCTAAACCTCATACCTAAGGCGTCGCAGTAACATCTCCATACCCGGAGTGCCGTACCTGGCTTGCTAAACCTCATACCCAAGGCGTCGCAGTAATATCTCCATACCCGGAGTGCCGTACCTGGCGTGCTAAACCTTATACCCTAGGCGTCACAGTAATATCTCCATACCCGGAGTGCCGTACCCGGCGTGCTAAA
Source organism: Zanthoxylum bungeanum (assembly GCA_019454045.1). Lineage (NCBI taxonomy): Eukaryota > Viridiplantae > Streptophyta > Magnoliopsida > Sapindales > Rutaceae > Zanthoxylum > Zanthoxylum bungeanum. The sequence continues at coordinate 80,399 of SKCR01032840.1, forward strand.
CCTCATACCCAAGGTGTCGCAGTAATATCTCCATACCCGGAGTGCCGTACCGGGCGTGCTAAACCTCATACCCAAGGCGTCGCAGTAATATCTCCATACCCGGAGTGCCGTACCTGACGTGCTAAACCTCATACCCAAGGCGTCGCAGTAATATCTCCATACCCGGAGTGCCGTACTCGGCAAAATTGATCTGATGTCTCCATACCCGGAGTGCCGTACCCGGCAAAACTGATCTGATGTTAATGTTGGCCTCGCCCCCATAGTGCCATACCCGGCTAGACTGATGATGATAAGGATGTGGGCCTCGCCCCCAGAGTGCCATACCCGGTCACACTGATGTGGATAAGTATGTGGGCCTCGCCCCAAGAGTGCCATACCCGGCCAGACTGATGTTGATAAGGATGTGGGGCTCGCCCCCAGAGTGCCATACCCGGTTTGTTCATTCTCGAACTGTGTTCCCATTCTTGGAGTGCCATACCTGGTTTTTTCATTCTCGAACTGTGTTCCCATTCTTGGAGTGACATTCTCAGCTAAATTGATACTGATGCTGATGTGGGCCTCGCCCCCAGAACGATGTGGGCCTCATCCCGAACTGATACTGATATGGGCCTCGCCCCTGGGACTCATCCCCGAGACGGAAACTGATATGGGCCTCAACCCCAAACTGATACAGATGTGGGCCTCACCCCTAAACTAATACTGATGTGGGCCTCGGCCCTGGGACTCATCCCCAAACTGATACTAATGTAGGCCTCGGCCCTGGGACTCATCCCCAAACTGATGCTGATGTGGGCCTCGGCCCTAACTGCTACTGATATGGGCCTCGCCCCCAGACTGATACTGATATGGGCCTCGCCCCAAGCTGATACTGATATGGGCCTCACCCCCAACTGATACTGATATGGGCCTCGCCCCTGGGACTCATCCCCAAACTGATGCTGATGTGGGCGTCGGCCCTAACTGCTACTGATATGGGCCTCGCCCCTGTGATTCATTCCTGAAGACTGCTGACATTGTACTGTTGCTGCTTCTGGTTGGCTTGCATTTGACGCTTTCTCTTTTTATCCTTTGAAACATGTTATTACAAAACAGAACAAACACAAAAGGATGCAAATATGTTACGTGTATGCATGCATGCATGATTGAATTTTCTATTCCGTTGGGTTAGGTTGTCCACCAATTCCCTTGGTGACTACTCAGTTTTCTCCTACTCTGGCAAAGTACTGCTTCAATCTATCCACATTCATCGGCTCGGTGAACTCATTTCCTTCCAAGTCTGGTAGCCTCACTGCCCCATTTCCCATTACTGAACGGTTATTCTGTCATTTCTGCTTGCTTCTTTTGGGAATCCCCCGTGTTCTGAGTGTCGCTGAATATCATGGTATCAGGGTTGAATGCTTTTGTCAAACATACTCATGTTATGCAGGTTGAAAGGAAATGACTCAGGCAAGTAGGCGAAATGGATGTCTTTATTATTATTCAGTAAAAGGTTCAAACAAGTAGACGAAGTTGATGTCTTTATTAATAATGCAGAAAATAAACCAGAAAGAGTAGTTTCATTGCCTTCTTCCTCGGCCTACGGTTCTTTACTACTGTTATCCTTTATCTTAATGCAAGAAGCCTGATGATTGAGAGTTTGGAGGACAAAGGTTTCAGGTAGGCCGGAGTTGATCATGTAAGTCGGTGGGGGAATAGAGTGATAATCTGGCAGAGGGTTGGTGTGTGTGCTAGGCTGTTCTTTTTCAGGATCAGGTATTTTGTGGGCATCAATGAGGTCCTGAATTTCATACCGGAGGCGGGAACAGCTGTCAGTATCATGGCCGTGTTACTGGTGGAAGTGACAGTAGCGGTCTATTCTTAGATGTGGTGGTGGGGGATTTGGAAGTGGTTTAAGCTCCAAAGGTTTTAAGAATCCTTGCCTTGTAAACTTCACAAGTACCTTGGACAAATGTCTTCCCAAGTTGGAGAAACGCCGGTTCTTGATGGCAGAAATCTCGGCAGTAGGGGGCTTGATCTCAGAATGCCCTCCAAAATTTCTTCTATTTTGGCCATAAAACTTTATGTTTTCAGCCTCTTCTTCCTCAATATCCATGACAGTTTCTCTCAACTGTCGGAAATCAGTAATCCTAGAGGGCATCCTCCTCAGCTTACCATAAATAGAGGGCTTGGTGCCCTTGATGATCATTTTAATCTGGTCTTTCTCAGAGGGCCGAGTCTGCATCTTCAGAAGCTGGCTTCTCCACCGGTCTACATACTCTTTGAAACTTTCCTCTGGCTTCTGCTTAGTGTTCTCCAAATCACGGAGTGACAAGTCAATTTCTATGTCTGTAACATACTGCTTCAGAAAAACATCAGCTAGTTCCCTCCAATCCTCCTTAACCTTTCTTTCAAGGCTATGGTACCACACTACGGGTGCCCCCTCAAGTGACATCCCAAACATCTTCTGAGCTTGGCGCTGTGTTAGGCCCACTGAACTCATAACTTACACATATTGTCGGAGGTGGACCCTCGGATCCCCATTCCCGTTGAACTTGGCCATATCCGGCATCTTGAACTGAGCAGACAATTGTTCCTCAAAAGCCATCACCTCATAGTCTAGTAATTCTTCGTCCTTACCCTTCATCTTACGGGTAACTGACTCAACCTGATCCCGAAGCTTCTGAAATTCTGCCTGAGACCCAATCACTCTGTCTGTTGCATACTCTGCCATGTCGTCATCAAAAGCGGGGATGTCATCCCCAAACCCATTCGGAGGCTCCTCGCGCCTCGCATTCTCAGAATTTCCCCCAGCACGGGGCACAGCCATATTTGTCATGGCAGTAGTTAAGGCTTGCAATTGTTCAGTAACCTTGGCGAAACCATTCTCCAACTGATCTATCTGGGATACCTCAATATCTGATTCACTCATGTCTATTCTCAGTATTTTGGTGAGTCTTCCCTTTTTTCTAACCCAACAGGAATCTATGATGCCTTCTTGAGACATAGAAGGTGTTAACATGACATATGTATGTATGAGGTGCATGAGATGCATGTAATATATATAAGGGGCCAAGCACTTGGTGATCAGTAACCGACCACTTAAGCTCCGGTGGATAGGTATTGTCAGATCGATAGCAGCATTCTCAGTTCAGATGACCATTGTGACCGACCTCATAAAGACCGACCAGATAGCGAGATATGCTCCAGATGATAAGTTATCATATTCTTATGGGATAAAGAGATAAGTTATCCTATACTTATGGGGTAAGGAGATAAGTTATCCTATTCTTATGGGATAAAGGAGATAAGTTATCATATTCTTATGGGATAAGGAGATAAGTTATCCTACTTTCATGGGGAAATGTTGACGAGTCAGTATCCTAATAGGATATGGGAAGTGAGGGTAGTTTTCAACTAAGGAATCCTTGTAGGAAAAGGAATCTGATTTCTTCACTATTATAAATATGAGGGGAAAGTGTAAGTAAAGGCATCAATATAAGCCTCAACATCATTACCACCAGACTTGTAAACACGAAAACAGAGCAGAGAAGCTTATTTCAGTAATAAAGTATCACTCGTTCTGTGCCCGTGGACGTAGGTTGGATCTGATCCGCCGAAGCACGTTAAATATCTTTGTCGATTGGCGTATTTATCTGTCTTTTGCTAAGTTTGCTTTTGGTTCTCCCATAATCGAACAAATTCACTATTGATGGAGGATTGTCTCGGTAGTAATATTCCAATATTGCCCTAAGACCAAAATCAGCCGTAACATGCTTATTTACATAGTTTTAAGCATAATTATGATAGCTGTACAAATGTGCCATCAAGACTTATATTTCATATTTTAGGCTGTAGTTTTATGATTTCAGTACAAGTTTTTATTTATTGTTTCAAGTTTTAAATTTATACTTATGAATAGTTTAAATCATGATTTTTATACATGTTTTAAGTTATAATACACGATTCATAATATATTCAGTTGAGATTTATAGAATATTGAAAACATTTTCAAAATGTCAGCTCAAGTTGTCCTCTCATCTTTAGCGTTCCGGGTTCGCTCAGATTGCTTCATAGGGGCACTGATCACCTTCATGAGGGCCAGCAGTATGTTCAGTATTCAGCTTATCATGCCGATACAGTGCTAGGTCCAGCTAGATAGGTTTCATGCCCTTAGGCCACGACACTGGTGAGATTTTTCAGAACATCAGGTGTTATAAATACATATTTTACAGCATGTATTCTCAGTTTATCATGTTTTCAAGATTAAAGGATATATTTCTTTACATTCTCGTTTTCTCGCAGATTAAAATATTTTATCTTTGTTTTACATTAACATTCACTCACCGGGTCTTTTATAAGATTTGACCCTCTCCCCCCACAATTTCATTGTGGTTGTAGGTTCAGTTCCAACCTACGTGTCTTGGATTCCAGCTCTTAGTACTCAATATCAGAGAAGATGGATACCAGCTACAGTCATACAGTCATAGATGTCATGCATATCACGAGTCCACATATTTTGAGACATGTTGTAGGCCATAAGGCCGAGTAGTAGCGAAATACATATATTTTAAGTATAAATAGGATTAATGTAATTATAATTACTACTATGAATGTATAAGTGTATTGATTATATAATAACGTCATTGTAAAGTGTGAGTGGCTTCACCAGAATATACATTCATATAATTTGGAGTTCGCCACTATACATCTATTATCGCAATAAAATGTGAGTGATTTTTCCATATCTGGAACAACTTCCAGATCTCCCAAGAATTTTCGTTGTCAGACTACTTCCTTAGCTGCTTCGCAACCTGCTACATACTCACCCTTAATGGTGGAGTCAGCAATACAAGATTGATTTATGCTCCTCCACACAATGTCCCCACCACCTAGGGTAAATAATGATCCAGATGTTGATTTCCCAAAATCAACATCTGTCTGAAAATCAGAGTCTGTATATCCTCTAAGATCATATCACCAAAAAATACAAGTATATAATTTCTCGTTCTCTTAAGATACTTGAGAATGTGTTTCACAGCCACTCACTGATCTAATACTAGGTTAGACTGAAACCTACTGACTACTCCCATTGCAAAATAGATGTTCGGTCTTGTGCATAACGTAGCATACATGAGACTACCAACTATTGAGGTATATGGATATGTCTCATTTCCTCAACTCTTTGAGGTGTCTTAGGATATGGTACCTTTGACAAATGAATTTCACATCCGAAAGGCAAATTGCCTTTCTTGGAATTCTGCATTCCAAATCGCATAAGGAACTTGTCGATATAGGATTTCTAAGACATAGCTAACAGTCGTCTCTTGCGATCCCGAAGAATCCGGATCCCAAGTACATAACTGGACTATCCCAAATCTTTTTTTAATGGAATTGGTTAGCTAGTCAGGATTTCACTTCCAATAATATTTTTATATAATTCCCAATTAGTTAAACATCATCGACGTATAAAATGAGAAAAATCACATTTCCATCAATGACATGCTTGTATACACAAGGCTCATCGACATTGTGCTCAGAATTATAAGACTTGATCATGGTATCAAATCTTATGTTCCAAGATTGAGATGTCTGCTTAAGTCTAAAAATAGACCTTTGCTGATACCAACTGATGAGAACCTGCTTGGAACAAGCCAAACAAACCCATAAGAGATTGAGATCGTTCCCAAGAAAGCCAATGGAGTACGAAATCAAAACTCTAAACCTCCAAACGCTAATCCACCATTCGGAAATTAATCCCAAAAATCAATCAAGGCAGCCCATGCACGTCCAAGACCCATTACATTCTTGCCTTAGACATAATAAGGCATTCATATAAAGTCTCATGTATTGACCAAACTCCAGAACTCAAGGAATCTTCCAAATCCACCAAAATAGCCCAAATACACTAATCTGACCAAGTCATTCAATCGGCCACAACTTCAAGTTAACTTGGCCCCACAAACAGAGCTCATTCTGGATCACATCATTCTCCCTCTCTTATAAAGGATTCTCCTTCGAATCCAAACCCGGATCATAGATAAAAATGACAAGATCAATATGACGACAATCTTGGAACAAAATAAAATCACATGGAAAAGAATGGTTAAGGTGAGCAAAAGTCAATAAAGCCAATGAATGACATTTTTTCAATATTTTCCCATCTCAATCTCTCCATTGCTACTCGCATTTTTCGCTCCACTTGCAACCCCAAAGAGATTCTCATCTGGATTCATTTTGGAAACCTCATTTAAACAAACTCAACCTACCTATGTCGCTTCTTCAAACAATCAACACACTTATCCATGATCTGATCACACTCTACATATTCAGCCACATACACTTTTTGCATCTCATAACTCATGACCTCACAATTAAAATCAGATTGCTCCAAATGATATTCACTCTTAACAGTAACTTCAAGCACCTCATTAATGTTATTACTCACATCAATATCATCAAGGTCATCAACATCATCAACCACCTCACTCTTATTCATAGAAACATCAATAGTTTCATTTCATTACTCAATATTACGTTCATATCCTTCGTGACTTCACATTATGCTAACGTTTTCTTTTTCTATCAATTATGGAAGCTCTCATAGTAACATTCTAAACTCAGCAACCGCACTCTTTATTTTATTTCACTCTTCTTCACTCCTTTGTTTGTACAACTCTTCCTTATAGACCTTTTGTAGGGTTAAAGGAGCAAGCTTGACAATTTTTCCAGCATACCTAAATTTATAAATATTCATATCTATATCATAAACTACTTTATTGAATTTATACCAAGGCTTACCCAATAAAACATGTGTATGACACATATGAACCACGTTACACACTACTTGGTCAACATAATTCCCAATTGCAAAACTTACCACAACCTGCTTATCAACCTCGAACTCTCCAAAATCACTCATCCACTTATAAGATCTATAAAGAGGTATCAATGGTAATCCAAATTTTTCCACAAGAGTAGTGCTAGCTAAATTTGTATGATTCCCTCTATTAATAATCATATTACACACTTTACTATTGATAAAACATCTCGTACGAAAGATAAATACCCTTTTGTCCATCAGATTATGTATATAAATCAACTTCTTACTTAAGAGACACCAAAAATGATTAATGACTCAAAGAATCACTAAGAATATGAAAAAACACAAATAAACTGACTAAAAAAAACAAAAGTAAAACAAGAACACAAACTGAACTGAACTTGACAGAATCCGTAACTAATATTTGATAGAGAGTTTGAGACTCGATAAATACACAGACAGAGATCGACCGATCACTATCGAATGCGTCTCCTCAAGTACTTAAAAATCAATATATTATCAGTCTCGTAGCTCTGTCTGGATTAAAAGATACGGCTATTTAAAGTTTGGTGCGCGGCTGGAAAATTCTGGAAGATAAAACTGATTGTTTTTATTTTTTTTAATTTTTTTTTAGATTTTTCTTTTTGGCACAAATGACTCAATAATATAAAAAAATTATGCAGTGATATAAAATTAAGACAATGACTGAATTGAAACAAGGTAAGAATAAAACACCAGAAGCAAAAACCAATGGAAACAAGAGAAGACAAAAATAAGAAGCAAAACTGAATGGTAACAAAAAACGAAATCTTTTTTTTAATGAACGAAACACAAAGAAAATAAAAGGATAAAATCTGACATTGGAACCTTTGCTCCTGATACCAACTGATGAGAACCTGCTAGGAACAACCCAAACAAACCCACGGGAAATTGAGATCGTTGCTAAAAAAGCCAAGGCAGTACGGAATCAAAACTCTAAACCTCTGAAGAGAAAGCAACAGAAACCTAGAGTGCTAAAAGGGCACCACAAAGGATTAGCAAGCCTTTGATAAGCCAAAGTCAATGAGAACACGTTGAGGGATACTCAAGTCTCAAGAAAATTATGATTTTTAATATAAGATAGGTTATTTTCATTATAATGAACAATATCCATTTAAATAGGTGGCTAACCTTAATTCTATCCAAACATAATAAAACTCTAGAAAAATAAACCCAATAACACATAAAATCCTTTAAAATTTCTTGCATGGGCTTTCTAATTTAATTGAAGTTCAGCCCAACACTTAAACATCGTATAACCTTAAAAAATATAAAACATAAAGGTTGTAGGGATAATTTTCTTCCATATTTTGACCAATAAGGATTCCGAATTGGACTTTCATATAAACCAAAAAGTTTTATATCCCTGAGTTCTCTTCCCAATGCAACTTGAATCACTAAAATCATACATCGTATAAGAATGTTACGTCCTATATATGAAGACTATGCAAATCATGCCACTACTAATCCACCATTCAGAAATTAATCTCAAAATCAATCAAGGCAGTCCATGCACGTTTAAGACCCATTACATTCTTGCCTTAGACATAATACAGCCTTCATATAAAGTCTCATGCATTGACCAAACTCTAGAACCTAATGAATCTTCCAAATCCACCAAAATGGACCAAATACACCAATTTGACCAAGTTATGCAATCAGCCACAACTTCAAGTTAACTTGGCCCAACAAGCAGAGCTTATTCTGGATCATATCATTTGCAGTTTGCAAACCTTTTGCTCTTGACCTTGGCTACGAACCTCTGTAGTTGTACCATATAGATACACTCATCAAAATTGCCATTCAATAATATAGTCTTGACAACCATCTGTCAAATCTCATAGTCATAATATGCGGTAAATGAGAGAAGAGTGCAGATGGATTTTAGAATGGCTATTGGCGAGAAAGTCTTCTCATAGTCGACTCCATCTTTCTGGGTATAATCATTAGCCACTAGCTTAGCCTTGAAGGTCTGTACATTCCCATCTGCCCCACTCTTTCTCTTGTAGATCCACTTGCAACCTATGAGTTTTACCCCCATCATGTTGGTCTATAAGTTTTCAGACTTAGTTGGAGTCTATTGACTTCATCTCAAGGTTCATGGATTTAAGTCATTCCTCTTTATCAGAATCATTCATTACACTAATGGATCATATAAATCATCACTGGATACTACAACTTGTGCCTTTCCAACTCCTAGATAGCATCGGGTCTTCGTACAACCCTCATACTGTGTTATGATGGCAAAGTATTCTGATATACTTGCATTTGACACTCAGATGTCGAAGGTTCTATGCTTCTGTCAATTTTTATTGACGATGGTGTGCTGGTCGAACCAGCTAGTTTCTCCTCGAGTAACACTTTACTTCAAGGTTTGAACTCCCTTATATAGTCATCCTAAAGAAATATAGCATTTGTCGATAGAAAAACTTTATTATCTTCCAGACTATATAAGAACTCATCCCTAGTCTCCTTATGATAGCCAACAAATAGGCACACTTGAGAACATGACTATAACTTTGTAGTCTTATTCTTCAACACATGTGCTGGACACCCCCATATACGGAAATATCATTAACTAGTCTTACAACCACTCCACTACTCTAAGGGAGTCTTAGGAACAGACTTAGATGGAACTACATTAATGATATACATTATTATTTGCAATGCATATTCCTAAAATGAACTAGACAGTGAAGTGTAACTAAATACAGATCTTATCATGTCTAGTAGGGTCTAATTTCTCCTCTAAGTAATACCATTCTGATGTGGTGTTCCAGGTGGTATGAGATGGGATACTATCATATTTCAGTATTGAGCAGTGAACTATATGTTAACGGCCTTAACACATATAAGTTATTTTCTGAGTTTCATGTGCATATAGTTAATCCATTTCTAGCAATAATTATTAAATTATTATTAAATGAAGTAGAAAAACAATTATCCAAAAGTTTAGAAATAGAAATCAAAATTCCTGCGAAAACCAGGAATAAACAGCACATTGTTGAAAAGTAATTAACTATTATTTATAAAATTTAAACTTGAAACTCACATTGCTCTAGCTGAAATGACATCTCATGTCCCAACCCTCATGGTATAATCACCTTCAGTAATGTCCCTCTATAAGTCAAGTAGCTACAAAGAAGAACAAACATGGTTAGTGGCTCCAGAATCAACAATCCATGTGGATTTATCATCCTCCACTAATAGAGACTCAATGACAAGTAAATCGTATTTACATGTGGCCTTCTTCTCTTTCAGTTCAACAAGGTATTTAAGACAATTCCTTTTCCAATGTCCATCCTTTTTTTTGGATAAGGTAAGTATTATAACCAAAAGAAAACTATACAAGAGCAAAGGGGCATCCCCCAGGATCTAGAGAGGACAAGCCCTCCTAGAAGAAAGCCAAACGGCTACAAGAGATCAACTAAAGATGTCATCGGGCAAGTGCCACGAAAGGTGAAGCCATTTATTGTCATAAGATGGAGTCACCTTACGTAAAGAACTAACACGATTCCGAACATCAAAAACAATATCATATAGAAGAACAGAAACTGGCCTAAGAGGCATATCATGAGTGCGAGCATTCCTCTCCCTCCATATTGGTAAACTGACGCTGCAAAGGACAAACGAACCAGAAGATGATATAAAGAGGCATCAGAGAACTGACAAAGCCACTCAACAGTTTGGCGCCAATCTCGACAGCTCCAGTCTAAACCACACATGGCTAACACAGACGACCAAACCCTCAATGAAAAGAGGCACTGAAAAAAAAGATGATCGATGTCCTCACTCGAACAACCACAAAGGATACACCGCGAGCAAGAGGATATACCAAATTTCATTAGATTGTCCTGAGTACAAAGGCCTCCCTGAATGGACATCCAAAGAAGAAAAGAATGGCGGGGAATAGATTTCCGGAACCAGACAACTCGGGACCAAGGCATCTCGGGTCTCCTCGACCTCAAAGCATTCCAGGCACAATCCACAGAAAATTTCCCATGTCTATCATCTTCCCAAACCAGCATATCCTCCCTCAAACTAGAAGGAGACGGAAGGTGAGTCTGAGCCAAATCAACAAGAGCAGCAGATCTAGAAGGGGGCCAATGCCAAGCAGAATCAGAGATAATGGAAGCAACTGTCGCCATGTAGATTTGGAAGATTCGGTAACATTTGCATGATCATGGTCACTTGGATACCCTCGTCAATATGAGCTCCAAGAGTTTCGACCGTGTTAAGGTAGGTCATCATCCTCAAGATGTGTTCTTGGACAGATGTCCATTCCTTCATCCTTGCGGTCATTGGTGAGACCATAGCCTCATGACATTGCCGCCATGAAGGCTGCCCGAACATGCCCTGTAATGACTTCATCATCAAATATGTTGTAGCCATTGGCTCATGATTCGCAACAAGAACCTCAGACATCCCTGCTAGCTAGTAGTAGCGGGCTTTCTCATTGGTTGTGACCCATTTTTGGTAGGCATCGCTCACATCTTGGCTAGAATTTTTGGCCGGCTTAGGAGGACATTCCTCCATCAGGAAAAACATAAAGTCTTCACATATCAATATGGCGTTCATGTTACTTTTCCATTTTACATTGTTTTCTCCCATTAATTTGTCATTTGAGAGAATAGAAATGATCGGAGAAATCATGGCGAAAAATAAAAGAATAGTGCATTTTAATATTCATTTATCGCATATCAAAATCATCAAAATATTTAGGCATAAAATTAAACATGATGCATGTACCATGTATAATGAATTAGAAACCTAAAAATAATTAGTATGCCACGAAAATCCATCATCTCACAAATAAGTATCGTCGTAGGGTAGATCAAGTATTTACAGATAGATCGAGACAATTTCAATTGATTAATATATGCAGGAATAACTCTTAATCATATATTAGCAAACCACCGTTTGATTTAATCAATGAATTTCGATTAACATTTAATCATTCTTTTGTGAGTGTAACCCGTTGTTTGGGAATCCTTCGGCTTAACTAGTGAAATGCCGCTGTATGGTAGGTCAGTTCACCAGGTACATCTAGAATTCTTATCCTCTCGGAATCTAAACTTGATATTGATCCAAAATGGACATCATTCGTAGGGGGACGAAAACAAAACCATCTTGAGGAGACTTTTGAATCTCACATTTTCGGACTAACTCACTATTTTAAAATTAAAGGTTTCTACTTAAAATATCTAATATTTTAATTCACTAGTGTCTACAAAATTATGCGCGGTTAAAACATAACTCAACTTTACACTAGTGCAATATTAGTGATATATCCAATTTTAACTCTTAAAATTTTATTCACTAGTTCTTATTAGTCCAACTAATATTTGACTTAATTAAACTAATTTAATTAAGTTTACTTTAGTGACCTTGTTAATTTTACCTCTTAAAATATTAGCTCACTAACAAGTTTAAAATTAGAAATTCAAATAAGGGACAAAAACTTTTAATTAAACTATTTAATTAATATTAATGTCTTATAAATTATAATGGTACGTGGAACTCTGTCCCAAGTGCAGAAAACACTACCGTCCATTCGGAATCGGCTATAGAATTTATGTTTGGGTTTCCATTCGATATACCAAGGGAAAATATAATGCACTTATAAAGCCCATATTAAATTCGAATTTTCATTTTTTAACCATTAAAGCAATTAATCATATTAATTTATTTTCATGCATATCGTATTCCAATTTAACCCTTTTAAATTTAATAAAATAAAATGTTATGACTAGAATATTCATGTATCTTAATATATGTTATGGCACGTGAAAATACAAGAGTAGGCACCCTAAGCTATATGACATGTTATTCAAACATTTTTCAAATTAAACTTACATATAACATAAAAATAATATTACATTCACTAGGCTCTTATTTTTCCTATACTAATCTAATTAGTACAAAATTTACCAAGGCATACATTGGTCTTCAAATCTTGCTCCAAATTGGAAAAATCTCATTTTGAAGTAATTGATGGCATCGGCTCTCCAATTTACATAAAAGTTGATTAATTCAAAAATTACATAAAACATATTTACAACACTTTGTAAAGTTGCCTTATGGCCTTACATTCCCCAAAAATAAAATAACATAAAAATAAGAGCCGAAAAAATTTACGACTAATGTAATACATTCATCATATGAACTTAAAGAAAAATATTCATCACATGGACATAAAATTTGTACCAACTCATCACAACATGTAAAAATATTTATATCACATATAAATAAATAAAAAATAGAAACTTTTAATAAAAATGAGAAGGGTTAAGAATACTTTTCAACCTCGCTCTAGTTGCCAATTGTAGGAAACGATTTCCCACGCAGTGGAAGCGTGTTAGGCACCGGGATCGACCTTGAAATATTTTTTGTGCTTACCCATTTCTAGCTGAAACTGTCTAGGTCTATTGGACTTGTTTTCTTTTATTTTTGATGATTTTCCATCACCAAACAGCCTCTAATCAGCAGCCTAAAAACTGGAGTGTTTTTCACACCGAAACTACCCTTTACTCGCGCACAGCTCACTGTTTTGTGCTAGCTATTTGCTGATTTTTCGGCCATTGTTTTGGATAAAATAATCACTCCAAACAGCCTTAAAATGTCCACAAAATACCCAATTGTGTTCCCAAATTTCTGGGCAAAATCACAACATAAACGGAGCATTAACAAGTGTTTAAAGTGGCGAGCGGTGTAAAAAAGAGAAGTAAAAGTATTTTGCATTAAGTTCCAAAAAGTCTTCCGTGCTATGACTCGCCACCAAAAAATGCAAGAGCGGGCTTGACTCAGAAGAACAAATAAATCCCTAATCACTTTAGAGATTTTCAAGTTGTCACACAATTTTTTTTTTCTTTTTTTCTCAACACTTGAGAGAAAAATAATAATGAGGGAGGTTAGGGTTTTACAAAGTGAGAGAGTGTCAAAAGAAAATCATATTTTCCTTTTTATACTTAGCCCTTTTGTAACATCCCGCCCGAAGCCAGGATGCTACCAGCAGGAGACAGGAAAACCCATCTCCATAAGCCTCTATTTCTACTAAAGTTTCGGCATGACCTTTGCTAAAAAATCATGAAACCTAGATCCAAGTCCAGCACCTTGAGGTGTACTGATATAAAATTCAATAGCAAACATCTCAACTCATGCAAATAGGCTTCCGGCACCACAAATCTCAACTCATATATATATATAGGCCTCCGGCCTGACATAAAACAAATAACTACCATAACTACGTGCTCAGTAAGATAAACACAACAAATGAGATACAAATAATTAAAACTAAGGCTATGAGAGCTTAAACACACATCTCAGAACCATTCAACGACTCAAGACCGACTTGGCTGAATGAGGTAATCCGCTGTCTGCAAGACGCCTCTAGAATCTTCTAGCACTGTAAGTCCAATGCGAACCTACAAAACTAGCAAACAGTCGAGGTGTGAGCTATAAAGCCCAGTAAGTAACCAATGTCTTATGTAAATTTATCAAGTAACAAAATGAACTTAAATAAAATCCAGATATGTGTAAGTATACAAACTTAAAATTTACATCCTTCCAATGGCCGTTTACTTATGTTATACCTGGATAATTTACTCACTATATTGAATGCAACACTGTATTAAACTTATCTGCTCAATTCCACGTATGCACATACTTTTTTTCCACACTGTAACTACACTTTATATACTAACAACATCATATTTTCTCCTACTAGAACTAACTTATATCTACCAAACCACCCAAACCTGTGGCTAAGGCCAACCTAAACCCATGGTGGTTTAGAGCTTAAACTATGGCTGGTTACTTCATATGGATTACATAAGCTAAAACATAAGCAGTAACTAACTATAAGCTGTAAAACTTTTACTGAAACACTGAGCTAAAGCCTCAAACCTCCATATAATATAAGATATTGACTCTTGATTCCATCCATTGGAATCCTCACAACTGCACTCTAAGTGTGGTAAACCCCCAACACTCAACCTTTTCATTAATATCACAATTTATACAAAGTACATACTCATAGCATACTACGATACTACTCATCAAATAGGACTGGATGTCATTGAACTTTCATATCAAAGAAAATATCATAAGAAAGTCAATCATTCTGAAAATGTTTTCCTTGTCTAAAAAATAAATTTCTTCCTTAGAAACTTTTCTAGATTTCCTTTTCTATCTTTAAAACTCTGAGAATCTCTTAAAACTATTTCTCTTGAAAACTCGTTTATAAACCATCATTTTCTGTAAATCTGTCTATGAAAATACATTTATGAAAATCTGTTTCTGAAAAATCTTTGTCTAAAAGATATGTTCTGAAAACTATCTGAGAAACTGATTTCTGAAAACTGTTTTTGAAAAATTTGTCTATGTCTCTGAAAACCTGATGTATGGGAGCGTTACGTATCGACGTCCCCTCATACGCCTAACTAGAGCCAGAAATGCAAACCCATGACTCTGGGGCATTACGTATCGCCGTCCCTCAAAGCATACCATTCATGTCCCTGAAACAAATGGTCTTAGGGCGTTACGTATCGCCATCCCCCAAGCCACTGAACTAGAACTGGGGGTACGGATCTATGCTACCCTCCAAGATCTGAAACTAGGATCTAGGGGCATCTGTCATCCCTAGTCCTGAACTAGGATCTGGGGGCATTACGTATCGCCGTCCCCCAGTCTTCTACATGTGCGCATGTGATATCCGTCAATTCCTTATCTGAATCAAGTTACATACTGAGGTGGATTTTTCCCCCATGTCTCGCAAACATAAAACTCATGTTTTGAAAATATTTCTATTCTAAATCATCATTATCTGAAAAATAACTGTAATAAAATTTTGGCTAACGCCTTATATGCTCAAAAGTAAGTCTGATGTCAAAATTGTAAATAAAATCAGTTTGAGAAAAGAGGTCCACTTACTATAACTAGGATCCAGGGACGTTAGACATCGCCATCCCACTGGTCCTAGTTCTGTATCTATCAATGAACACTGTATCTCCCTTTGGGTATGCAAAATCCAAATGCATCATCATAACAACCATATGATCATGTAAGTCATGTAATGAAATGCAATGCAATGCAATGTCATTACCCATATACACATCAACAAAGTCGACCACACTCAATTACGAGCTGGTGACATCTCACTCATCCAATACATACAAAATGGGCATGTACCCTATTTCAACAAACTCAACCTTATGAAAAATGCTCGCATGTGTCATTAAACATAAACACATTTCATACCCTGATTCCATACTCTGACCAAATCTAAAATGAGGTCTAGAAACTTAGTTAAAACTCTTTACAAAACTCTTACATCACTCGTACTGAAAACGTGTTCTACTATAAGACATGCTTAATTATAAAATTGTAACGACAACATGTGCTAGACTTTTCATGCTGATACTAGCTTGCTCTCTAGAAACCTGACACTATGAATACTTTTAGACAATCTGTTTCTATATGTGCTCTTTACGAATCTCACGGTCTGTACCTCTCGAAACTCTCATTCCATGCTTTCTAAGACTTCATAACTACTATTACTTATTTTTATGAGTCTTCAATCTATACACATATTTAAACATATAATCAACCATCGTACCTTGTCTACTATGACGAGTTTATAGTGAGATACTTACCTGGTGTCCATATTATCCCTTCTTTTTCCCCATCTGTAACACAAAATACGGACTGTAAGGGTCGTTAATCATGGAAAACTTACTGATAGCATAAACTCCCAAATTGTCCGGGAAAATCTAAATTAAATTTGTTTTCAGTGATTTCGGTTTCATATTCATAATACATTAAATACTCATATAACATCATTATACATTGTTCTATGTCAATCATATAGCTCAAATATGCAATTTACGCATTTCCGACAAATCTTCCGAAAATTTTACGGAAGGATCCTAGCCCTCCAAACCTTTCTAGAATTACTAAAATACTATCACATCATCATAATTAACCTATATCCTTAATTACATTCATCAAGGCAAAAATGCGTGTGAAACCTTATTTTATCGAAAACTAGCTTTACTTATCGGATCGATCGAATTAGCTCGGATTTCTCTCGGATTCTACCAAATGCATATATTCAAAATATTAAAGCTCAGATAACTTAATTTATATCATTACGCTACTCTACGAAGCTACTGGAAACATCCGAATATTTAGCGGAAATTTTTGATATTTATTGACTTTTTACCGAGATTTCGATGCCATATACGAACTCCAAACGATCCCACAAACGCGCTGGAATCGACGAAATTCTGATCGGAGCTACTGTTCACTGTGGGTCACTATTCATTTGAATCTTCCTTCCTTGTTTTGCTTGCCACCGAGCATGTATCAGAAAATCCGTCACCGCCAACTTATAGTACTATCCGAGAGCTTCGATTTGGGGGTTGCTTGGGTCGTGAAACGAAGCGAGGAGCCGGGATCGATAAACCCATGTGCGTGCATAACTCTTCCATTTTCCCACCGGTGCCGGAGATCTGGGGGCTGCCGCCGGCCACCACAAGGTGGGGTCGGGTGTGTGAGTTTTGAAGCTTTTCGGTTTCTTTGCAATTTTTGAAACTTGAGGGTATTTATAGAAATATTTTGAAATTACATTCCAGTCCATGCACATTAAAAAACAGGCCCATATCCTTGGGTGTCTTTCGAAAATTCATAATATTGAGGTCCTTCAGCTGTAAATTTCAAAAAGTATTTAACATAAAAGTCGTTCGTCTCGGAAAAAGAAGTCTGATTGTTTAGAAATCAACTCAATCGGAGTTCATTTGCTATCTTTATAGCTGAAATATAAAACTTTCTCCGTATAAAATAATGTACATAAATCGCGTAAGCGATTCTTTCATGTCATGCGATTTCCAAAACATCAAATATCTATTTTAAAATATCCCGAGCTATATTTCAACACTTGAACCTTTTTTTTTCCGATATAGTCTCATTTGAGACCCGATCTGCAATATAAAATCTTTCCGGAAGAATTTCTGAATTTCTGGATGTTACAATTCTCCCCTCCTTATAAAATTTCGTCCTCGAAATTAATTTGGCCTTATACATGTTGGTCTGATTCACAATGCATACACGAAACTCTCTAATCCATTTCTAGAAATTATCTAGCTCTATTCATCATTTACATACTTACTTACTGAGGCTAAAGACTAACTCTTTTCATATCTATAATCTTTAATTGTTCGCCAACGATAAACTATACTAACTTGGTTCTTAATCAGAGAACCTGAGTAACCAATAACTGCGAGGGCTTATCACACCCCTCCTAACTTCGAGGACAACTACGGTGCTACACCATATTCTTAGTCTCAAATATCTCAAACACATACCTTGGGTTCGCTAATAACCCTTTAGCCTTACAAGGGACTAATACTACTACTATATAACTACTCTGAATTCTCTAATCTCAATCGCCCATAAGGTTTCAACTCAAGGTAACTTCTTCTATTACGAAAATAGCTAGTCTATACACATCAAAATAAGTCATCCACATACTTCAATATACTCGGGCTAGGAGCCAAGCAGAAAATCATCTCATATCAAAGGAAACATTCATATTACATACAAAGACCTACCTGGTCTATACAAAATAGAAACTAGTCTCTGATAGCCGGATACCCCACAGTGCAGTCACTGACTCTAGACCATGCTACTAATTTTTAAATCACGCTCTGATACCATATTTGTAACATCTCACCCGAAGCCAGATACTACCGGCATGAGACAGGAAAACCCATCTCCATAAGCCTCTATTTCTACTAAACTTTCGGCATGACCTTTGTTAAAAATCATGAAACCTAGATCCAAGTCCAGCACCTCGAGGTGTCCTGATATAAATTTCAATAGAAAACATCTCAACTCATGCAAATAGGCTTCTGGCCCGACAAATCTCAACTCATATATATATATATAGGTCTCATGTCTGACATAAAACAAATAACTACCATAACTACATGCTCAGCAAGATAAACACTACAAATGAGATACAAATAATTAAAACTAAGGCTATGAGAGCCCAAACACACATCCCAGAACCATTCAATGAATCAAGACCGACTTGGCTGCATCTGGGTAATCCACTGTCTGCAAGACGCCTCTAGAATCTTCTAGCACTGTAAGTCCAATGCGAACCTGCAAAACTAGCAAACAGTCGGGGTGTGAGCTATAAAGCCCAGTAAGTAACCCATGTCTTATGTAAATGTATCAAGTAACAAAATGAACTTAAATAAAATCCAGATATGTGTAAGTACACAAACTTATAAATTACATCCTTCCCGATGGCCGTTTACTTATGTTATACCTGGATAATTTACTCACTATACTGAATGCAACACTGTAGTAAACTTATCTGCTTGATTCCACGTATGCACATACTTTTTTCCACACTGTAACTATACTTTATATACTAACAACATCATATTTTCTCCTACTGGAACTAACTTATATCTACCAAACCACCCAAACCTGTGGCTAAGGCCAACCCAAACCTGTGGTGGTTTAGTGAGCTTAAACTATGGCTGGTTACTTCATATGGATTATATAAGCTAAAACATAAGCAGTAACTAACTATAAACTGTAAAACTTTTACTGAAACACTGAGCTAAAGCCTCAAACCTCCATATAATATAAGATTGTAGGCACTGCATTTTGCATGTAAGTCCCTATGATGGGTCTTATTTGGAAACACTACCTTTTAAGTCATGAAAGTCGCGGGAAACGAATGTCGGAAGGGGAAATTCAGAATAAGTATGTCATCGGATTCAATTTGCATGTTCACTGCTTTCATTCGTGCTGCGTTCGTGAACACGTTCGAACGTCAAGCAGATTGTGGGCGTTCATGTAGCGTTCGAATCGGCGTTCGAACGGTGTCGGTACTTCTGGTTTTTCTGCTAGCCTCACGCCCAAGCCCAATTAGCCCACCAAAACCCACCCAAAAATAATTTAAACATTTAAAACATGCCACAAATTAAATAATATCCTTCCTAAATTAAATAAATCACATCCCAATCTAAATAATTCACATACCTAAACAAAACAAATCATATACCAAATTAAATAAAATAAATAAATAAATCAAATAAACCTATTCCTAATTTAAACAAATCATGTCCCGAATTAGGATATTCCCCCCATAATTACTTGATCTCATTCCTATTCAAACAAGAGAAAACCTTTGCCAATAAAAGAAACACAAATCCAACCCTTAGAAGCCCTAGCTCATTCACACAAAAAAAACTCCTAGTACATACAAGCAAGAGGTAATAAGAAATAATTCTCTTCTCCTCCTCCCCCCATTGCCGAAAACACTAAACCAAAACACCCCCATTGCCGCACAAACACAACCTAAAATAGCCCCTTACATCACCGAAAATCACCCCTAAAACTGCACTAACATCATCGAAAATCACCATCAAATAGCAGCCCCCTAAACCACAAAACAGTAGCCCCTTTTATCGTAAAACAGTAGCTGAAAACCTGCAAAAATAGTGACCGAAAAATAGCAGCAAAACAGCAGCGAAACGGAGTAAAGACAGCGGTCCAAACAAATAAACAACGAAAAGAAGCAGTGGACCAGTGGACCAGAGGAGTTGCGGAGCGTTAACCGTTCCGATGATCATGTACCGTACGTTCGAGAGGCAATTTGAAAGGTTAGACCTGAGGGCACTTTTCGTATTTATTTTCATTCATCTTTTAATTGTTTTATTTATTTTTTCTACATGAGATTCGTTTTGTGATGCATGTTGTGGCCCTTGAATGAATGGAAAATGCGTCGTCTCTTGTGGTATATAGGATGGAAACCCATACGTAAATTCTGTAGCCGAATCCAAATGTACGGTAGTGCGGTCTGTACTTGGGATACAACTCCACGTACCACTTGAGCAAACGGCACATATTTCGCTTTATTTTATCTTGTTTGTTTATTATCCGCATTTTATATTCCGCCATTTAATTTCCATACAATTATTTGTTTGTATCGATGATGTGATGCGAATGGGCTTAGTATATTGGTCTAAAGGTTCTCTATTTGAGGGAAGAAAAAGTCTAAAAGACTACCTTTGCGCCGGACAAAGTGTGTTTGATTGAATGTGATATATGTTTAATCGAATATGTGAAGTCCTATATTGTTTTTTTATGCATTGTGATGTAATGCACATGGGCTTAGTATGTTAGTCTAAAGGTTCTCAATTTGAGGGGAGAAAAGCCCAAAAGGCTACCTTTACGATAATACTTTGCCGCGCCGGATGAAGTGTGTTTGATTGAATGTGAGATACGTTTAATCGGATATACGGAAGTCCATATTATTGTCTCATTCATTTCTATGTATTGTAATGTAATGCGCATGGGCTAACTAAGGTGGATTAAAGGTCCTCTATTCGAGGGAAAATGCCTAAAGGGCTACCTTTACCACGATGTTTTGTCGCACCTCTCGTTATGTCATTGACCTTTTGCATATCATTGTTCTATTTACGCATGTATTGCATTCTAGTGCGCATAGGCTAACTAGGGTGGATTAAAGGTCCTCTTTTTTAGGGAAAACGCCTAAAGGCTACCTTTACCACGATGTTTTGCCGCGCCAGACGAAGTATACTCGATTGAATGGGAATGAGTTCAATCGGGCATACGGGGTCCTACATTGTGCATCTGTGTATGTGTTTACGTCGTCTATCATGCATCACCTCTTGTCCCATTCGAACGCATTCTCGAACGCTATACGAACGCGAACCTTTTGTTTCCCGTTCGAACGCATTTACGAATGCTACTCGAACGCGCATGCATTTTGTTTCATCGGGTCTTGTCCCATTCGAACGCGTTATCAAACGCTATACGAACGCGAACCTTCTCTTTACCGTTCAAACATGTTTTTGAACGCTACATGAACACAAACCTTCTGTTTACCGTTCGAACGCTTTTACGAACGCTAATCGAACGCGCATGCATTTTGTTTCATCAGGTCTTGTCCCATTCGAACGCGTTATCAAATGTTATACGAACGCGAACCTTCTGTTTACCGTTCACACATGTTTTCGAACGCTATACGAACGCGCATACACTGAACTGATTCCTTTTCATCACATTTTATGCATGATTGCTTCTTGGGTGATTTCTCTTGTATTATGTAATTAACCATGCCATTCCATTATTGACACTTTTGCTGTTATCATCCATTTGTATTCCCGCATTCATCTATTTGATGTGTTCGTAAGATTGTGTTCAAGCATGATTATGTCGTTAGGATGTTACTTGTTTCTTAAGCATGATTTAGCCATTAGTACGCTATTCCTCTATGCATGATTTGGTTATCTTCTTTCCCAATAGGCATTCAATTTACGTTCATGATTAGGTTGTTATTTATTTTTCGTGTTTAATGATTCAATATGTTCATGAGATTGTTGTGTGACATCGTATGTTTGCCGTTATGATGATTTATTTTATACATGTGAACCTAGGAACAGATTACCCTTGGAATGGTTTGAGGTCTTCCCTTGCGAGGGGTGAGTGCGGCCTTAAATCATTTTCCCGGTTTACACCGGGTGGCGACTCCATGTTATTTCTCCGGTTTAGTTCCCCCGCGGGCTATTCCGTACTCCCAACTGGGCCGTGAACCCGGAACAGCGTTGTCCAACATCTGTGTCCTACAATACTGACTCTTGATTCCATCCATTGGAATCCTCACAACTGCACTCTAAGTGTGGTAAACCCCCAACACTCAACCTTTTCATTAATATCACAATTTATACAAAGTACATACTCATAGCATACTACGATACTACTCATCAAATAGGATCGGATATCATTGAACTTTCATATCAAAAAAAATATCATAAGAAAGTCAATCATTCTGAAAATGCTTTCCTTGTCTGAAAATAAATCTCTTCATTAGAAACTTTTCTGGAAAAAATTTTCTGTCTGTAAAACTCTGAGAATCTTTTAAAACCATTTCTCTTGAAAACTTGTTTATAAACCATCATTTTCTGTAAATCTGTCTATGAAAATCCATTTCTGAAAATATGTTTCTGAAAAATCTGTGTCTGAAAGATCTGTTCTGAAAACTATCTCTGAAACTGATTTCTGAAAACTATTTTTGAAAAATTGGTATTTATCCCTGAAAACCTGACGTATGGGGGCATTACATATCGCCGTCCCCCCATACGCCTAACTAGAGCCAGGAATGCAAACCCATGACTCTGGGGCGTTATGTATCACCGTCCTCCAAAGCATGCCATTCATGTCCCTGAAACTAGTGGTCTTGAGGCGTTACATATCGTCATCCCCCAAGCCACTGAACTAGAACTGGGGGTGCGGATCTATGATACCCTTCAAGCTATGAAACTAGGATCTAGGGGCATTTGTAATCCATAGTCCTGAACTAGGATCTGGGGGCGTTACGTATCGCCGTCCCCCCAGTCCTCTACATGTGAACATGTGTTGTCCGTCAATTCCTTATCTGAATCAAGTTACATACTGAGGTGGGTTTTTCCCCCATGCCTCGCAAACATAAAACTCATGTTTTGAAAATATTTCTTGTCTAAATCATCATTATCTGAAAAAATAACTATAATAAAATTTTGGCTAACGCCTTATATGCTCAAAAGTAAGTTTGATGTCAAAACTGTAAATAAAATCAGTTTGAGAAAACAGGTCCACTTACTATAACTAGAATCTATGGGTGTTACGTATCGCCGTCCCTCTGGTCATGGGTCTGTATTTATCAATAAACACTATATCTCCCTCTGGGTATGCAAAATGCAAATGCGTCATAATAACAACCATATGATCATGTAAGTCATGCAATGCAATGCAATTTCATTACCCATATATACATCAACAAAGTCGACCACACTTAATTACGAGCTGCTGACATCTCACTCATCCAATACATACAAAATGGGCATGTAGCCCATTTCAACAAACTCAACCTTATCAAAAATGCTCGCACGTGTCATTAAACATAAACACATTTCATACCCTGATTCCACACTCTGACCAAATCTAAACTGAGGTCTGGAAACTTAGTTAAAACTCTTACATCACTCGTACTGAAAATGTGTTCTACTAGAAGACATGCTTAACTATAAAATTGTAATGACAACTTGTACTAAACTTTTCATGCTGATACTAGCTTGCTATCTAGAAACTTGATACTATGAATACTTTCAGACAATCTGTTTCTATACGTGCTCTTTACGAATCTCACGGTCTGTACTTCTCGAAACTCTCATTCCATGCTTTCTAAAACTCCATAACTATTATTACTTATTTTTATGAGTCTTCAATCAATACACATATTTAAACATATAATCAACCATCGTACCTTGTCTACTACGACGAGTTCATAGTGAGATACTTACCTGGTGTCCATGCTATCCCTTCTCTTTCCCCATCTGTAACACAAAATATGGACTGTAAGGGTCGTTAATCATGCAAAACTTACTGATAGCATAAACTCCCAAATTGTTCGGGAAAATCCAAATTAAATTTGTTTTCAATGATTTCGGTTTTGGTTTCATAATACATTAAATACTCATATAACATCATTATACACTGTTCTATGTCAATCCTATAGCTCAAATATGTAATTTATGCATTTCCGACAAATCTTCCGAAAATTTTACGGAAGGATCCTAGCCCTCCATACCTTTCTAGAATTACTCAAATATTATCACATCATCATAATTAACCTATATCATTAATTACGTTCATCGAGGCATAAATGCGTGTGAAATCCGATTTTACAGAAAATTAGCTTTACTTATCGGATCTATCGAATTAGCTCTGATTTCTCTCGAATTCAACCAAATGCACATATTCAACATACTAAAGCTCAGACAACTTAATTTATATCATTACGCTACTCTACGAAGCTACTGGAAACATCTGAATATTTAGCGAAAAACTTAAAATTAGCGACTTTTTATCGAGAGGTCTTACCGAGATTTTGATGCCATATACGAACTCCAAACGATCCCACGAACGCGCTGGAATCGACGGAATTTTGATCGGAGCTACTGTTCACCATGGTTCACTATTCATCTGATTCTTCCTTCCCTGTTTTACGTGTCACTGAGCACGGATCGGAAAATCTGTCACTGTCAACTTGTAGTACTCTCGGAGAGCTTCGATTTGGCGGGTGGCTCGGGTCGTGAAACGAAACGAGGAGCCGGGATCGATAAACCCATGTGCGGGCCTAACTCTTCCTTTTTCCCACCGGTGCCGGAGATCTGGGGGCTGCCACCGGCCACCACAAGGTGGGGGTGGCCGGCGCACCCACTGGCTGGTCGCGCTGGCCGGCGGTGGTCGGCAGGCCACCGACGTGACCAGTAAAGCAAAAACGTGACTTTGAAGATGAGGTGTCGGGTGTGTGAGTTTTGAAGCTTTTCGGTTTCTTTGCAATTTCTGAAACTTGAGGGTATTTATAGACAACATTTCGAAATTACATTCCAGTCCATGCACATTACAAACAGGCCCCTATCATTGGGTGCCTTTTGAAAATTCATAATATTGAGGTCATTCTGCTATAAATTTCAAAAAGTGTTTAACGCGAAATTTGTTCGTCTCAGAAAAAAGAGTCTGATGGTTCAGAAATCAGCTCAATCAGATTTCATTTGCTATCTTTATAGCCGAAATAAGAAACTTTCTCCGTATAAAATAATATACATAAATCGCGTAAGCGATTCTTTCATGTCACGCGATTTCCAATATATCAAATATCTATTTTAAAATATCTCAAGCTATATTTCAACACTTAAACTCTTTTTTTCGATATAGTCTCATTTGAAACCCGATCTGCAATACAAAATCTTTCCGGAAGAATTTCCGAATTTCTTAATGTTACACCTTGCTATTTTGTGACATCAAAATTTTATTTGATGAATGACATTAAAAACGTTACCATAAAAGAAAATATAACTACCAATTTTTAATAATGAGTTTCTAAAATCAAATTTTAAACTCATTAATTCAAAATCAATATTAAATTATATAATATAATTTAATATTTATAAAATCTTAAATATTAAAGGATTATTAATAAGTGTAATTTATACCCATTATTCATACATTCTTAACTTATTATTTTGTTAGGTTTCGTGTCATTTTACGTATTTTCTAGTTTGTTTTATGTTTTATTGATAGGAAGCATTAGAGCATGGATCTTGGGGCAAACGTACGTGTTTTACGAGCTTAATGATGCAAATGAAGCACGCGGGGAAGGCTAAATACGTAAAAACAAGACATCCTGACAAAAAAGTTGGCGTCGCGACGCCCCGGGAATGACGACAACACCAAGAATTATCGGGCCTCGCGATGCCCCAGACAACTTTGAGACTTAGAAATATGTTTTCTACAAGCATAATGACTTCAGGACTTCCTTATAAATAAATAAGTGCATCCAAAACCCTAAGGAAGAGAATAAGACACAATTAGAAAGCTCTAAACACATAATGTATAGAGATTCGATGAGGGAATTGAATAGCGACAAGATGAGATTAAGGCGGTGACGTCTAAAGGCGAAGATATTCGATTCGGGTTTTATCTTGTAGTTTCTTTCTTTAAACTCTAAAGATGTCCAATATGTTCTTAACTCATATTTCATTCTTTTTCTATTTAGTCATGAACTAATTTTATTATTCTAGAGGATGATGTAGCCTATGTTTGAACCTATGTGTTTGATTGCCAATTAAGTATTATGAAGTTTTAATTCAATTGTTTTTATATTTTCTTGTTGTGTTTAATGTTTCTGTTTGCTGACCACAAATTAGATAATTCCATGATTAGAATCTATCACTCGGGAGAGGGGATTTTGAATAGGATCTAGAAAATATAACATAGGAATTTCATAGAGTTCATGAGGCCTATAATTCCTTTGTAGTCGTTAACAAAGAATCACATAGCATAATGAATTGTTAATTACTGGATTTTTATAGGGATATCGAAGTCAGTAATTAATAATATTTCACTCGGCACTCGGGGAGGGGAGTATTAAAAATTTAGGATTTTGGCTTATAAACTAAGAAGTTGAGTAATAATTGATTAGCATGACAAATACATAGGGGATAATTAGGTGAAATCAAACTCTAGAATTTATCTCACTATGGTCTTTCTTACTTAAACGTTTTGACTTCTCGCTTATTTAGTTTTTAGTTTTAATTTAGTTTAATTAAATTTGTTTCTAAATAAAGTTAAGTTTATTAATTATAGTACTTAGTGCGGATTTGATTTCAATCTATGTGGGTTCGACATTGTTACTTATTTTACTAAAACTTGACACTGTATACATGCGGTACGATAATTTCGCAACACGTTTTTGGCGCCGTTGTCGTGGATTGTTTAATCTTATTCACATTAATACTATTATCAAGTAACCTTAACTTTATTTTAGATTTTTTAGATTTTTTTTTTATTACTTATTTCTTTATGTGCTTCAGTGAATGCGAAAGTTCACAAGTCTCGAATCGCTCATGTTTGATCTTGAAATATAAAGAACAGCAAGGAGACTAAGGAAAGAAAGGAGAATTGAAAAAAAAAAAAAAAAAAAAAAACAATAACAGCAGACAACAGAGAGAACAACTCGCGCCAAGTGGCAATTGTAGGAAAACAAATTATCCACGTGGCAAAAAAATATTAGGACACTCGGGGATAGACCTTGAAATTTTTTCTCTCTCTTAGTCTTCAATTCTTTTCATCAAAAAATCAGATCCATAACAGCTCAAAAATTTCACAATGCTGAATTGATTATCAAGCTTGCTGCTCCATGTAACGCGCTATGATAGTGCAAAGATTGCCTTGTGCAGTGACCGTTGAACTTCCTCGATGCATGCACTTTGCTTTCGTCCATTTTACTTCATCAATCATGTGATGGTGATTCGTGCCCCTTGATCATTGATAATGATGCACGCATCCAAGCTTGCCTCTATGATGTTGCATTTGTGAGTCGTTTCAAATTTTCTCTTATATTCTAGGGTTTAGGTTAAGAAAATTGCAATCAAATTACAATATTAATCCCTAGAAACCCTTGAAATTTTGGCCATTATAACAATTTTGTAACATAATATTAATTTAATATGTTAATTGAAATTGAGTTTCAATTGCATATTTAAATTCAAATTTCCACCATTCATTTTTTATGTCACTTAAAATTTTGATATAATGTGATATTGAAATCAAATTTCAATGCACATTAAATTCAAAATTTTATTTAAATCATTTCAAATTTAAACTTTTAAATTGAGAAATAATTATCACATTATCATAAATATTGGAAGACTTTACATTAAACTCATTAAATATATTTTTCGATGTGTGACTATAATTATTAATCATACTAATAACCTTGGCATAATTAATTATTATGCATGTGAGTTCATAATTGGACTATCCAATTATTATATGGTTTCTTCTAGTGTATCGAGCTAGCACGAGAACCAAATGGACCCACAGCTTCGAGGTCCAATAATCCAAGAATATTAATTAAAACTCTTTAATCAAATATTCAGAAAAATTAACTTTAGGTTATTCCACTAAAAATCCAAAGCTGCACTGTAACACCCCACCAAATGTAGGATGCTACCGGCAAGAGACAGGGTTAACCAATCTCCATAAGCCTCCAAATTTTTTTTAAAAAAAGTGACATGACTCGTCTTAAGACTAGACAACCTGGATCAAAGTCCTGCATCAAACAAATCTAATCATAACATCACACTTGTCACAGGGCCTCAGACCACTCATAACGCATCAAAATAAAAGCAAACACTCAAGGGCTCCGTGCCCACAACGTCATATCTCATTTAATATACCCAAATATTACAAACTTTACTATTATATTTTCCCATATGACTAACAATTCCAATATCCTAACGTCAAAAAGAATAATTCATGGTGAATTTGCAAAATAATATATGTCATATAGGCATAATCTCTGTCAAAAGTAGAGTCTGCGGTAAAAAGAAGGAAAACCTGCAATCACGAACAAACCTGGAGGGGTGAGTCTTGTGGATTCCATGAGTAGATACCAAAAGAAACCAAACTGTAAGAAAAATCTAAAACATGTAAAAGGCAAAAACCAAGTTAAGAAAGCTTCACTAAATCCATCCCATTGAAATGGTGGAGTTGTAATCGGCTTATTCTGACAATACGACTGATATCAGGCATGAGCTAGATCTTGAAGTTGAAAACTCGCCAATTATACTGCCCTAACCGGGGTACACCCTAATGCTTGATAAATTCGATTACATTCTTCTATGAAACCATTGGGGTTAGGGTTAGGCTCAGTCCCAAGGAAAGTGGGTGGGTGTAACTTTCTGAACTCTTGTAATGTAACGACTAACTCTTACCCTTGACTAATAGGAGCTTGAGGCTGCATTTTGATGGGTGGTGGGGGAGGTACAACTTGAGTATGAGCTTGTTGTTGTTGATGGGTCATAAGATTTACTAGAATTTGTTGCATTCACGCAGGAGCAGCCTGAGGTGCTGGTACTTCGGCTGCAGGAGGTACCCTTATCATGTGCCTCCTACGAGCAGGGCGCCATCTTCCCCTGTGCACAGCCTCATGTGGTATTGATGAGCCTTGATCTGGAGCAACCTCTTGTGGGGCTCTCCCACGTGCACCTCTCTTTCACGGAGGCATAAAGTAGATCTACAAGAAAAACATTAAGATATTAGCTGAAAGAGAAGAAAATTTTATTGAAGATACATAATATGAAAATTCTAAAGATATGATCAAATGATACAGATATCGGATAAGCAATATTTTACATATGAGTATCCCATACATAATACGCATGTAAAATATCATTTATCCTTCATTTGCAAGTCACAATACTCATATCCCAATCTCTAAAATCTGGCACTGATACCAGAACTGTAACACCCCACTAGAGGTAGGATACTACCGGCAGGAGACATGGTAAACCCATCTAAAGTAAAAATGGACATGATCCGTCCTAAAACTAGAGAACCTGGATCAAAGTCCAGCATCAAACAAATCTAATCATAACATCCCACACAACACAGGATCTCAGACCACTCATAACATATCAAAATAAAAGCAAACACTCGAGGGTTTCCTGCCCACAGCGTCATATCTCATATAATATACCCAAATATTACAAACTTTAATATTACATTTTCTTATATGACTAACAGTCCCAATATCCTAAAGTAAAAAAGAATAACCCATGGAGACATTGTAAAATAATATATGTCATCCAGGCATCATCTATGTCAAAAGTAGAGTATGCGGTAAAAAGAAGGAAAACATGCAATCACGAACAAACTGGGGGTGAGTCTTATGGACTCAGTGAGTAGATACCAAAAGAAAACAAACTGTAAGAAAAATCTAAAACATGTCAATACGTCGATTTTCATGCATGCATCGTCAAAACATATCAAGCGTACAACGCCCAAGTCACACGCAAAGACTAAGCAAGGAACGAACAATCCATTGTCGATAAGGTAGCGGGTCAATCCATTTTTGATGGACGAGACCCTAAACAAGCGACCCGACGGAAACATGATAATGAGTTGTAAAGAAAACATAAAACCATACAACGAGTGTCGGGACGGAAATATATTGATAATTCAATAAATCATGAAAATATTTAACAAGCATTGAGACGGAAATATTTATTCATATGTATTTTCATTATCAAATAAAACTCAGTCAAATCATAACTTTAAACATTAAAACCTTTAAAACTTAAACAAAGAAAACATAAAGTGAGGCATCTACTCACGGTGACGAGTTGGAGAAATTAATGAGAGGT
Organism: Zanthoxylum bungeanum; assembly: GCA_019454045.1. Taxonomy (NCBI): domain Eukaryota; kingdom Viridiplantae; phylum Streptophyta; class Magnoliopsida; order Sapindales; family Rutaceae; genus Zanthoxylum; species Zanthoxylum bungeanum. Next base: position 111,032 of record SKCR01032840.1, read on the forward strand.
GGTTGGTTGATCAAGCTGTCGATCTATAATAAGATGAGAATATGTAAGATTCTTGACTTGATTTCTTTAAACAAAGGAAATGCAACGTGAATTAGATGTAATTCAATCATGCTATCTATGATTTCAACCTTTATTCATTACAATAAGACTATAGGGGTTTCAAGCTATTGATTGTCTATATTAAGATATTTTTCTCTTAAATGAGAGGCAAACGACTGACGGCCATTTACTTATCTTTCCAAGGCTCACAATATTAGTTCTATATTGCTGATGAAATACTACTACAGCTTTAATTTACCCAAGCCAAAACCAACCACCCCTACTGCTCACTGTATTTCTGGGCAAAATCAGCCTTCTTATACTCACAACATTTCTGGCAGTTTTCCACTCTTCTGATTCACAGTACAGCCTTCTTTTTCTTCCCTTTAACTTCTTACATCACTCCAACACTTAAATCTTACTATCTACCACTTCACCATTATCCAAAACCATATTCGTACACATTGTAGGCATTGCATTTTCGCATGTGAAGCCCGATGATGAGTCTCAGTTGAGGCACTACCTTTTTAGCTAAGGATATTGCGGGAAACGGAGACCAGAAGGGGAAATTCAGAATAAGTACGTCATCAAGTTCATTTCACAAGTTCATTGTCTTCGTTAGTGCTGCGTTCGTTACTTCGTTCGAACGTCAGGCAGATTGCGGATGTTCGTGCAGTGTTCGAATGGGCGTTCGAATGGTGTCGGTGTTTCTGGTTTTGCTGCTAGCCTCGCACCCCAGCCCAATTAGCTCCCCAAAGCCCATAAAACACATCCCAATTTAATTAAATTAAACATTAAATATTAAATAAAATATTGAAACCATTTACCAATTAAATAAACATAAAATATAATCATATCTAATAAAGATAATCAAATATAATAAACTTCCTAACCAAACTAATCACATACTAAGTTAAAAAGATGTCATGCCTAATTAAAATCAATCATAACAAATTAAATATTTTGTATTCCTAATCTAGACAAGATTTGTCCCCCCTCAATCTTTGACTTTCCTTGCTCAACACCAAATCAAATCCTCATTTTAATGCCAAAATCCCTTCCTTGTGAGACAAGGTGAAGCCCTAGCCCTTCTCTATATAAACAACCTCTAACCAAGACATGCACTCCTCTAACTCATACAGATAACTCACACGAAAATCACAACACAAAGAGCCTTAGCCACTCACGGCAATAGCAACAAGAAGAACATAAACAATCCCCATTCATCTCCTCCACTCCATAACCGAAAATAGCACCCCCCCTAAACCTCTACCCATCACCGAAAATCTCCCCCATACAGCAGCCCTCCATCACCGAAAATATACCTCCAAACAGCAGCCCAAACACACCCCAAACAGCCCTTGAAACACGTCTGGACAGCAGCCCAAACCACTCCCAAAACAGTCCCTAAAATCCCTTAAAACAGTAACATAAACTGCACTTATAACCCTTGAAATAACCATATAAAACTACACTAAAAAACCACGAAAACACTCGAAACAGTTCGTTGAAACGCTAAGACGGTGACCTGAACAGTGAGCAGAAAATACAGAAGGAACAGCAGCAAAACGGAGACCAGACGGCGAGCAAAGCAGTAAGACAGTGAGCTAAGACGCTGAACCAGTGAACCGGAAGAAAAAAAGAAGCTTTTACCCCTTCCGATCTCCGCGAAACGCAAGTCCGAAGATGAGTTAAAAGGTTAGACCTGAGGGTACTTTCCACACCCATCTTTATTTGATTTTTGTTATTTATTTTGACTGTATTTTAATTATTTGTTGAATCTTGTGTGTGTATGATGCGTGTTATGGGTATTGGATGAATGAAAGTTTGTCGTCTCTTGTGGTATATAGGATGGAAACCCAGACGTAAATTCTGTAGTCGAATCCGAATGGACGGTAGTGCGGTCTGTACTTGGGATACAACTCCATGTATCGCTTGAGCAAACGGCACCGTTTTTTTTTTTCATGTTGCTTTGATTTATTTATTTATCTTTCGTCACTTGAATTCTGCATGTTGTTTATTTATGTATGATTCAATTGAGCGCATGGGCTTAGTAAGTGGAATGAAAGATCCCCTACGGGGAGGGGTTAAAGACCTTTACCACGATTCTTCGCCGCGCCGGTTGATGTGTGTTCGGTTGAATGCAAGATACGTTCAATCGGGCATACCACGTTTGATATTATTGCTTTTAATTCTATGTATGCATGATTCAATCAAGCGCATGAGCTTAGTAAGTGGAATGAAAGATCCCCTACGGGGAGGGGTTAAAGCCCTTTACCACGATGCTTCGCCGCGCCGGTTGATGTGTGTTCGGTTGAATGCAAGATACGTTCAATCGGGCATACCACTTTGATATTATTGCTTTTAATTCTATGTATGCATGATTCAATCAAGCGCATGGGCTTAGTAAGTGGAATGAAAGATGCCCTACGGGGAGGGGTTAAAGGCCTTTACCACAATGCTTCGCCACGCCGGTTGATGTGTGTTCGGTTGAATGCAAGATACGTTCAATCGGGCATACTACGTTTGATATTATTGCTTTTAATTCTATGTATGCATGATTCAATCAAGCGCATGGGCTTAGTAAGTGGAATGAAAGATCCCCTATGGGGAGGGGTTAAAGCCATTTACCACAATGCTTTGCCGCGCCGGTTGATGTGTGTTCGGTTGGATGTAAGATACGTTTGATCGGACATACTGAGCTTGACATTGTTGTCTTTATCCTTTGTGTTGCATGCATCAGACCTGGTTCCGTTCGAACACGTTCTCGAACGCTACATGAACGCGAACCTTCTGTTTACCGTTCGAACGCGTTCTCGAACGCTACGCGAACGCACACGCACTTCCTTAGTCTCATCATGCATCAGGTCTGGTTCCGTTCGAACACATTCTCGCACGCTATACGAATGTGAACCTTCTGTTTATCGTTCGAACGCGTTCTCGAACGCTACGCGAACGCACACGCACATTCTTAATCTTATCATGCATCAGGTCTGGTTCCGTTCGAACGCGTTCTCGAACGCTATATGAATGTGAACCTTCTGTTTATCGTTCGAACGCATTTTCAAACGCTGTGCGAAGGCGCACCCACTGAACTGAGTCTGTCTCATCATATTTCATGCACAACTGCCTTTTGGATGATCTCCCTTGCATTATGTAGCCAACCATACCATTCATGTATGTGTTGTGAAATCCCATATAGTCATTCTTATCTTTGTACGCATCATAATGAAAAGCATGTTTATTCCATTGGTTGCATCATTTACCTTAGTATTGGTTTAACGTATTACAATTCATATATCTATGTCATGATGACATTTGAGTATTTTTTCTTGTGGTATATCGGATGGAAACCCAGACATAAATTCCGTAGCTGATTCCGAATGGACGGTAGTACGGTCTGTACTTGGGATACAATTCCACGTACCACTTGGAAAGGTGCTCACATGTGTGCTTGTATGGTTAGTATGTGTGCTTGTGTTTTCGTAATATGCCAATGAAGTTGTATGTTCGTTGTTACTTTGACGTACTTTCAAGCATGCAATCTTAGATGTGAAATACATGTGAATTTAGATGCAAGTTTTATTTCATACATGTGAATTTAGAAGCATGATACTCTTGGAAATAAGTGTGACTTAAGCTTGATTAAATTATTACATAAATCCTTTCATTACAAGTGACATGAGTAAGGGACCATTCCGAACCCAACGGTTTGAGGTCTTCCCTTGCGAGGGGTGAGTGCAGCCTTAAATCTCATTTTCCCGGTTCACACGGGGTGGCGACTCCATTATTCTCCGGTTTAGTCCCCCCTACTCCGTACTCCCGACCGGGCCGCGAGCCCGGGACAGCATGCGTCGTCCAGTTTCTGTGTCCCACACACATCATACCCATATACACCATACCTATATACATATTCGAATACACAATCCACAGCCGTAAATAAACAATCCACTTCCCCTCCTTACCCTCCAAGTCAATTACCCAAAGCCTTACTGCTCTTTTTTTGTCTCATTTTCATTTTCATTAACACAACAATAATTCATCACTGCCACTAGACAATTACTCCATCATTTACGCCACAGCAACAAATTAGAAAAGCAACATCACACCCAATTTATCCCAACATTCAACTAAGAAATCCCATTGGCCGAAAATCAATACTCATCAACACCCCACAAATTTCTCCACTCAAGTACAAACATAACATACAAACCCCCCAAAAAATCATCATTTATTCATCTCAGGAGTCTTTAAACTATGGCTGGTTACTTCATTTGGATTACATAACTAAAACATAAATAGTAACTAATTATAAGCTGTAAAACTTTTACTGAAACACTGAGCTAAAGCCTCAAACCTCCATATAATATAAGATACTGACTCTTGATTCCATCCATTGGAATCCTCACAATTGCGCTCTAAGTGTGGTAAACCCCCAACACTCAACCTTTTCTAAATATCACAATTTATACAAGGTACATACTTATAGCATACTACGATACTACTCATCAAATAGGACTGGATGTCATTGAACTTTCATATCAAAGAAAATATCATAAGAAAGTCAATCATTCTGAAAATGCTTTCCTTGTCTAAAAAATAATTTTCTTCCTTAGAAACTTTTCTAGATTTCCTTTTCTATCTTTATAACTCTGAGAATCTCTTAAAACTATTTCTCTTGAAAACTCATTTATAAAACATCATTTTCTGTAAATCTTTCTATGAAAATACATTTCTGAAAATCTGTTTCTGAAAAATCTGTGTCTAAAAGATCTGTTCTTAAAACTATCTCAGAAACTGATTTCTGAAAACTGTTTTTGAAAAATTGGTTTCTGTCTCTGAAAACCTGATGTATGGGAGCGTTACGTATCTCCGTCCCCTCATACGCCTAACTAGAGCCAGGAATGCAAACCCATGACTCTGGGGTGACTCTGGGGCGTTACATATCGTCGTCCCTCAAAGCATACCATTCATGTCCCTGAAACTAATGGTCTTGGGGCGTTACGTATCGCAATCCCCCAAGCCACTGAGCTAGAACTGGGGGTACGGATCTATGCTACCCTTCAGGCTCTGAAACTAGGATCTAGGGGCATCTGTCATCCCTAGTCCTGAACTAGGATCTGGGGGCATTACGTATCGCCGTCCCACAGTCCTCTCCATGTGCGCATATGATATCTATCAATTCCTTATCTGAATCAAGTTACATACTGAGGTGGGTTTTTCCCCCATGCCTCGCAAACATAAAACTCATGTTTTGAAAATATTTCTTTTCTAAATCATCATTATCTGAAAAATAACTGTAATAAAATTTTCGCTAACACCTTATATGCTCAAAAGTAAGTCTGATGTCAAAATTGTAAATAAAATCAGTTTGAGAAAAGAGGTCCACTTACTATAACTAGGATCCAGGGGCGTTACGCATCACCATCCCCCTAGTATTGGGTCTGTATCTATCAATGAACAATGTATCTCCCTCTGGGTATGTGTGGGAACACAGAAACTGGGCGACGTATGTTGTTCCGTGCTCGCTGCCTGGTTGGGAGTACGGAGTAGCCCACGGGGGACTAAACTGGAGAATGATGGAGTCGCCACCCGGTGTGAACCGGGATAAAGATTTAAGGCCGCACTCACCCCTCGCAAGGGAATACCTTAAACCGTTGGGTTCGGAATGGTCCCTTACTTATGCCACTTGTAATGAAATGATTTGTGCAATAATTTAACCAAGCCTAAGCAACATTTATTTCCAAGGATAATTTACTCCTAAGTTCGCATGCATAAGTACAAGGCTCATATCTAAGATTGCATATAACCTATGTCCGAATTTGCATACAACCTATTTGCATATAATCTATGTCCCAATTTGCATACAACCTATTTGCATATAATCTATGTCCAAATTTGCATGCATAAAGATAAATACGGCTAGCATGCAATGTCATAAGCACATTACATTCGATCATAAGCATGCCAGTAGATAATAATTATACAATCACGCATGAAAGAAAATTGGAATAACGGTGAACATGCAATAGCACGCGATAATCTCATGAACATACTTCGATCATATAATACGGAAAACAAAGAACAACCTAGATATAATGCAAATTCCAAACGCAAAATAAATGACTAATCATTCTTGAAAATGAACAACCAAATAGGCTAAATCATGCTTAAGAATAAAGTACCATACTAACGGCCTAATCATGCTCGAATACCATCTCATGAACACATCAAATAGATAAATACAGGGATACAAATAGTATGATTGATTACATGATACAAGAGAAATCACATAAGAAATAATTATGCATGACATGTGATGAAAAGGACTCGGTTCAGTGTATGCATGTTCGTGTAGCATTTGAAAACGCGTTCAAACGGTAAACAGAAGGTTCGCGTTCGTATAGCATTTGAGAACGCGTTCGAACGAGACAAAACCTGATGAAACAAAATGCATTCGCGTTCGAGTAGCGTTCGTAAATGCGTTCGAATGATAAACAGAAGGTTCACGTTCGTATAGCATTTGAGAACGTGTTCGAACGGGGTTACAGCAGTGACCTCAAAAAAATAGTAAACAACATGACACATACGTGAACGGGTGAATAGATGATGCCTAATAAATAATAACGGGCTACAAGGCGCGGTAAAGCATTGTGGTAAAGGATTTTAACCCCTCGACATAGAGGACCTTTAATCCAACTTACTAAGCCCATACGCTAATAACATAATGCACATAAAAAAAAAGACAACGATATCTGACTTTGTATACCCGATTGAACATATTTTACATTCAACCGTATATACGTCATCCGGCGCGGTAAAGCATCGTGGTAAAGGATTTTAACCCCTCGAAACGGAGGACCTTTAATCCAACTTACTAAGCCCATGCGCTAATATCATAATGCATAAAAAATAAAGACAACAATATCGGACTCCGTATACCCGACTGAACACATCTTACATTCAACCAAATATATATCATCCGGCGCGGCAAAGCGTCGTGGTAAAGGATTTCAACCCCTCGAAATGAAGGACCTTTAATTCAACTTACTAAGCCCATGCGCTAAAGATATAATACATATAAAAATAAAGACAATGATATCGGACTTTGTATACCCGATTGAACACATCTTACATTCAACCGAATATATATCATCCGGCGCGGCAAAGCACGTGGTAAAGGATTTTAACCCCTCGAAACGGAGGACCTTTAATCCAACTTACTAAGCCCATTCGCTAATATCATAATGCATAAAAAATAAAGACAACAATATCGGACTTTGTATACCCGATTGAACATATCTTACATTCAACCGAATATACATCATCCGGCGCGGCAAAGCGTCATGGTAAAGGATTTTAACCACTCGAAACGGAGGACCTTTAATCTAACGTACTAAGCCCATACGCTTTATCTCATCATTACACAAACAAATAGCATGCAGAATTTAAATAACGGATAATAAACGAATCAAAACAACATAAAACAAAATATGCGCCGTTTGCTCAAGTGGTACGTGGAGTTGTATCCCAAGTACAGACCGCACTACCGTTCATTCGGATTCGGCTACGGAATTTATGTCTGAGTTTCCATCCTATATACCACAAAAGGCGACACATTTTCCATTTTATTCAAAGCCACAACATGCATCCATGAACGACTCTCATACGAAATAAATGACTAAAACGATTAAAAGATGAATAAAAATAAATACGAAAAGTGCCATCAGGTCTAACCTTTTATGTCGACTCTCAGAAGTACAGTACGCAGTCGTCGGAAGGGTGGATGCTCCGCAACTCCTCTGGTTCACTGGTTCAACGTTTTCTCTCACTATTTCGCTGCTCAAGCTACAGTTTTCACTCCCTTTCGCTGCTGTTTTACTGCTGATTTGCGGTCACTGTGTTTGCTATATTTAGGCTACTGTTTTGGGTGTGTTTTTCGGTAATGAAAGGAGAATTCTTTGATTCTTGTTCTTGTTTTGGTCGTGAGGACTAGGGCTTTTTCTTGCTGTCTGTGTGTGAATTGGAGAGGGGGAAGTGTCTTGGCAATGTGTTTCTTTTATAGACAAAGGGGATGGGTTAATCTTTGCTTCACAAGGAAGGGATTTGTGCATTAAAGGAGGATATGATTTGGTGTTATGTAAGGAAAACACAAGATTGATTGGAGACAAGATTATGCTTAATTAGGAAGTTCTTATATTTTATTGGGGGACATGTCTTGGCTAGATTAGGAATATGATATATTTAATTTGTTTTGTTTAGGCATGATATTTGTTTTATTAGGAATGGATATATTTGATTGATTTTAATTAGGCATGATTTTATTTAAATTGGTATATGATTTTTAGATTTTATTTAATTTTGTCATTTGTTAAATATGTATTTTATTAATTGGATATGTTTTATGGGCTTTGGTGGGCTAATTGGGCTTGGATGTGAGGCTAGCAGTAAAACCAGAAATACCGACACCGTTCGAATACCGATTCGAACGCTACACGAACGCCCACAATCTGCTTGATGTTCGAACGTGGTCACGAACGCAGCACGAACGAAAACAGTGAACTTGTGAAATGAATCTGGTGACATACTTATTCTGAATTTCCCCTTCCGACGTCCGTTTCCCGTGACTTCCGTGACTTAAAAGGTAGTGTCTCCAAATGAGACTCATCATAGGGACTTATATGCAAAAATGCAGTGCCTACAGTCGCCCCCACTTTGATGGGACTTGTGTAATGTGTAACAGTGACAATCCTATCAAAGTTATGCAATGCATTTTCACTTACCTGGCTCGCCAGCTGCCACCTGACTTGCCTGCTGTCTTGAACTGAGTTGATGATGCAGTGGACCTCGATCCTGGGACGCATCCCAATAGCTGCAACCGACAACGGGGGCCTCGACCCTGGGACGCATCCCAATACCGCTGACAAAAGGTGGGCCTCGACCCTATGACGCATCCCGAAACAGATGATGTAGTGGACCTCGATCTTGGGATGCATCCCAATAGCTGCAATCGACAACGGGGGTCTTGACCCTGGGACGCATTCTGAAACTGATGATGCAGTGGACCTCGATCTTGGGACGCATCCCAATAGCTGCAACCGACAACGGGGGCCTCGAACCTGGGACGCATCCCAAGACCGCTGAAAAAAGGTGGGCCTTGACCCAGAGACACATCCCGAAACTGATGATGCAGTGGACCTCGATCCTGGGACGCATCCCAATAGCTGCAACCGACAACGGGGGCCTCGACCCTGAGACGCATCCCCAAGACTGCTGCTAGTATTGATGTGGGCCTCGCCCCCTGGGACGCATCCCAAAATTACGGATGGTATGTTGATGCTTCTAATCGGCTTGTCTTTTCCGCCTTCTCTTTTTTCTTTAAAACCTGTGAATACAAAACAAACACAAAACAAATGCCAAAATTGTTGGGATGTATGCCCTAGAACTACATGTGACATAAACGGTTTCATGTGTTTTGAAATAAAACGATGCATTATTCATTTATCAAATTGTTTGTTTATCTTTCGCATAATATATATCTTCGTAAATACCGTAGATTACTTATGTACCTTCAAACTTAGTGTATGAGTGTCATACACCAGAGGATTTGAGTTTGAAGTTAGTAATCTTAAATAGTCCACAGAGAGCAAACAAATCGGGTACTTTGTTTGTGGTTTATCTATAGCTGTGGTCCATTTTATATTTGTATGGCGATCTTAATTCGGATCGTCCATGTAGAGACATTAGAATAGAGGCACCTTGTATGATGCGATCATATAGGACTGGACCCAGATATAAATGACATTCTTATAATATCTGTTAAGCAAAGAAAGTCATTTCCATCTACTTGATGGTCATATATGGATTGATCTTAATCCTGAGTGTACTACGAACTCCTGCATGGCAGGCTGTGTCCTTTGATTTACAAAGGTGAGGTTGGTGTAGCAATCACAACCAATAGCTACGTACTTTGGGGGCACAATTTGTTTTGTAGCTGGGAACATTTTACATAGACATGGAGTTCACTCTTTCTTATGAGAAGTAGATGAGTATCTTTCTTAAGGGTTGATTCGGTACTTGAACGATTTGAGCGCTCAAGTCTTTCTATTACGAATAGAAAGATTAATATTCATAATAGTTATGAATAAATCGTTCATTGGACTTAAGGTAAAAATAATTAGAGGGGTATAACGGACATTATGACCCGGCCCTAATTACGAGATACTCATGAAGGATCAATTCGTATACAATTACTATATCGGTGGACACCGACTTGGTTCGGCTTAATATTTCATCTACGGCAATGAGAGTGCAACTTCGGATTTTTAGTGGAATAACCTGGAGTTAATAATTCGGAATATTTAATTAAGAGCTTAATTAATATTTTGAGATTATTGGAGCTCGGAACCGTAGGTCCATTTGGTCCCCGTGCTAGCTCAATATACTTTAGCGGAGTTAATATAATTGGACAGTCCAATTATATACTCACAAAGAATAAATATTATTAATATGATGAATAATATTAATTACATCACACTTGAGACTATACATTAAAAGTTAATGTAAGCTATTAATAATTATATGATAATGATTAAAATTAGAACATTGAATTATATATGATATAATTTAATAAGGCTAAGATTTATTATGGAAACAAAAATCATCACCATGGTCGAATTCCTTATTGGATAAGGAATAGGATTTGTTTGTGTGGGAAACAAAATCAAATCAAAATTCATCACCATGGTCGAATTCCTCATTGGATAAGGATTAGGATTTGTTTTGTTTGGGAAAGAAAATCAAATCAAAACTCCTTAGCTTGGCCGAATTCCCTCTTGTGTAAGGAATAGGATTTGTTTGTTTTGGAAACAAAATCAAAGAAGAAATCCTTGTCCTGGTCGAAACTTAGAGGGATTGGGAGTCTAGTGGTTGATTTGTTTTATGAAACAAATTACCCTAAGTATAAAAAAAAAATTATATTTTTCTTTTTAGAGATACACAAAAATAGAGAACCCTAGCCTCCTTCTCTTCTTCATGCTCTCAAAAGTTGAGAAAGATTATTGAAGAACCAGAAAATTATTTTCGGTGTGTGATTTAAACTCTAAAATGTTTAGGGATTAATTTGTGAGTGTAGCCCACACTACCCTCCGTAAGTAACGAGACATAGTTCAGAAGATCTTGTGGCGTTGGAAATCTCTTTTTCCCCTCTCTAGTAACTCACGGCACTGAGGCAGTAAGTTCCCCACTGCCGCACGCACATCACCAATTTTGGGGCTCGGTTTTTGTTTGGTTTTAAGAGCGAGGTTGAAAAGTGCTCTTAACCCTTCACTTTTTCATTTAAAGTTTCTATTTTTAATATATTTATATGAGTTATAAATATGATATGCATGTTTAGATGAGTGGGCACTTTGTGATATTCATATGATGAATGGTTTTGTTTTTTCATGGGATGAATGGATTTTGCATTGGTCCTAAATTTTTCTGGCTCTTATTTTTGTAGTTGGTTTTGGTTTTGGGATGTAAGTCCATAAGGCCATTGTTTATATTTGTTGTAATTTTAATTTTCAATGTAAAGTTTCAATTCTTTGTAATTTGGAGCACCGAAGTCGCAAAGAGAGCCAACACCACTTTGGAGCGAGATTTGAAGGCCAAGGAATGCCTTGGTGAATCTTTTGTACTAATTAGATTAGTATAGGAAAAATAAGAGCCCGGTCAATGCAAAATAATTTTTATGTTATATGTATGTTTATTTCGAATTGTTTGAATAACATGTCATATAGCTTAGGGTGCCCACTCATGCATTTTACTTGCCATAACATGTCATAGATGCATTATCATTATAAACATAAAATTATGAGTTTATGTAATTTAAAATGTTTAAGTTAAAAAATGATATGCATTGAAATCATTAATTAGATTAATTGGATTTATAGTCTAAAACTTGAATTCTAATATATTGGGCTTAATTGGTGCATAATAAATTCCATTGGTATATAGGATGGAAACCCAGATATAAATTCCATAGCCGATTCCGAATGGACGGAAATATGGTCTGCACTCGGGATACAATTCCACGTACCATTGGATTTTATAACGCACTGAAAAATTATTAAAATGTTTAATTGAATTTTGACCATTTAGAATTCCATGATTTTAGACCCTTAAGTGCCTAGTATTTTAAGAGTTAAAATATTGTAACTCACTTATACCACTCTAATTAAATTAGTTTAATAGAGTAAACATATTAGTAGAGACTAATATTAGTGACACAATTTTAATAGTTAAAATTGATTTAGCTCACTTATGACAAACTAGTGTAAATAACAATTATGATTTAACCGCCATAAGTTTATCCACACTAGTTAAAATAAAATATTAGATATTTTAGATAGAAACCTTAATATTTAAAATAGTGAGTGGGAGATGGATATACGACAGTACATCCCACGATCTCCGTTGTTAGTCCAAAAACGTGAGATTCAAAATGCGCCTCGAGATGGCTTTATTTTCGTCCCCCTACAGATGGTGTCCATTTTGGGTCAATATCAAGTTTGGGTTCCGAGAGGATAGGGATTCTAGATGTATCTTGTGAACTGACCTACCCTACGGCGGCACTTCACTCGTTAAGTCAAAGAATCCCGAAACGGCGGGTTACACTCACAAAGGAATAATTAACTGTTAATGAAATTCCTTGATCAAATAAAATGGTAGTTGTTTAATATAGGAATAAGATTTATTCCCGCATATATTAAATTGACTGAGATTGTCTCAATCTATCATGCGAGTACTTGACCTACCCTACGGCGGCACTTACTTGTGGGATGATAGGTTTTCCGTGGCGTAGCAATTCTCTTAGGTTTCTAATTCATTATTCATGGTTCTTGCTTCATGTTTAATTTTATGCCAAAATTCTTTGATGATTTTAATATGCGATGAATGAATGTTGAATGCATGTTTATTTTATTTTCAGTCATGGTTTCTCCAATTATTTACATACTCTGAAATGATAAATTGACCGGAGAAAACTATGTTAAGTGGAAAAGTAACATGAACGCTATCCTGGTCTGTGAAGACCTAAAGTTTGTCCTGACGGAGGAACGTCCTCCCGAGCCGACCAGAAATGATGGCCAAGCTGTGTGCGATACCTACCAAAAATGGGTCGCAGCAAATGAGAAAGCCCGCTGCTACTTGCTAGCAGGGATGTCTGAGGTTCTTGCTGCAAAGCATGAACCTATAGCTCTAGCATCTCAGATGATGGAGTCATTGCAGGGCATGTTTGGACAGCCTTCGGAGCGTCAACGCCATGAGGCCATGGTCTCAGCGATGACTGCTAGGATGAAGGATGGGACATCAGTCTGAGAGCTCGTCTTAAGGATGATGACTTATCTCAACACTGCTGAAACCCATGGAGCTCATATTGACGAGCATAGCCAGGTGACCATGATTATGGAAACTCTTCCGAAGAGTTTCCTGCAGTTTAAAAGCAACTATGTTATGAACAAGTTGTCTTTTACTTTGACCCAACTGCTTAATGAGCTCACCCATTACGAGTCCATGCTTGTGGATCCTCGTAAGTCCAATGCAGAGGCAAATGTTGCCGAATTTTCTAAATCTGCAAAGAAGAAGAAGAAAAGCACTAGAAAGGCTAAGGGGAAGCCCATGAAAAAGAAGAACAAGAAAGGCTCCAAGGATTCCAAGCCCAAAGGAAAATGTTTCCACTGCGACAAGAATGGGCATTGGAAAAGGAACTGTCCTAAATACCTTGCTGAGCTAAAGGAGAAAAAGGAAACAGGTAAATATGATTTACTCGTTATTGAATCTCTATTAGTGGAGGATGATAAATCCGCTTGGATTGTTGATTCTGGGGCCACTAACCATGTTTGTTCTTCTTTACAGCTACTTGATTCATGGAGGGACCTTGCTGAAGGTGATTACACCATGAGGGTCGGGACAGGGGATGCTGTTTCAGCAAGAGCAGTGGGAGTTTCCAGTTTAAATTTTATTAATAATAGTTATTTAAATTTGAACAATGTGTTATTCATTCCTGGTTTTCGCAGGAATCTGATTTCTGTTTCTAGACTTTTGGATGATGGTTATTCAGTTTCTTTTAATAGCAATTTGGTTATTATTGGTAGAAATGGATTAACTATATACACAGGAAACTCAGAAAATAACTTGTATGTGTTAAGACCATTAACACATAGATCACTGCTCAACACTGAAATGTTTAAGGTTGAAAAACCTAAAACAAAACGGCCAAAGATTTCTCACGATGACACATATCTATGGCATCTTAGACTTGGTCACATCAACCTTGACCGGATAAATAGATTGATAAAGAATGGAGCCTTAAACCAGTTAAAGCTGGGACTTTACCAGTTTGTGAATCATGTTTAGAAGGAAAAATGACCAAGAGACCTTTCACTGGAAAAGGTATAAGAGCCAATCAACCAGTAGAACTAATACATTTGGACATTTGCGGACCGATGAATGTAAAAGCCCGAGGTGGTTATGAATACTTCGTCACATTCATTGACAATTATTCAAGATATGGGTATGTCTACCTAATGCATCACAAATCAGATACCTTTGAAAAGTTCAAGGAGTATCGTGCTGAGGTTGAGAACCAATTAGGTAAGACAATCAAAACTCTATGATCAGATCGTGGAGGGGAATACCTTGACAGAGATTTCAAGGAATTCTTAGTTGAGAATAGGATAGTATCCCAGCTCATAGCACCTGGAACACCACAACAAAATGGTGTTGCAGAAAGGAGAAATCGAACCCTACTAGACGTGATGAGATCTATGTTTAGTTATAGCTCACTACCTAGTTCATTCTAGGGATATGCACTGCAAACCGCAATGTATATCCTTAATGTAGTTCCATCTAAGTCTGTTCCTAAGACTCTCTTAGAGTTGTGGAATGGTCGTAAAACTAGTTTATAACAATTCCGCATATGGGGGTGTCCAGCACATGTGCTGAAGAATAAGACTACAAAGTTGGGACCACTTTCTTAAGTGTGCCTATTTGTAGGCTACTCGAAGGAGACTAGGGGTGGATTCTTCTACAGTCCCGATGATAACAAAGTATTTGTATCGACAAATGCTACGTTTCTAGAGGAGGACTACATGAGGGAGTTCAAGCCTCGTAGTAAAATATTACTCGAGGAGTTACTCACTGGTTCGACCAGCATGCCATCGTCAACGAAAGTTGAAAAATACATAGCACCTTCGACATCTGATAGTCAGATGCAACCCAGTCAGAATGATCTACCACCTAGACGCAGTGGGAGGGTTGTGCAACAACCTGATCGCTACCTAGGGGTTGAAGAGGCACAAGTTGTCGCCTCCAACGATGGTATAGATGATCCATTGACCTATAGTAGTGCAATGGATGATTCTGACAAAGAGGAATGGCTCAAAGCCATGAACCTAGAGGTGGAGTCCATATACTCCAACTCAGTCTGGGAACTTGTAGACCAACCTGATGGGGTGAAACCCATAGGTTGCAAGTGGATCTATAAGAGGAAGAGAGGATCAGATGGGAAGGTACATGTTATGTTCTTGGGATCCAGATACTTCGGGATCGCAAGAAACGACTGTTAGCTATGTCTCAGGCATCCTACATCGACAAGATCTTTGTGCGATTTGGGATGCAGAATTCTAAGAAAGGCAATCTGCCTTATCGGCATAGAATTCATTTGTCAAAGGAACAGTCCCCTAAGACACCTCAAAGTGTTGAGGAAATGAGACATATCCCATACGCCTCAGCAGTTGGTAGTCTCATGTATGCCATGTTATGCACGAGACCGGACATCTGCTTTGTAGTGGGAGTAGTCAGTAGGTTTCAGTCAAACCCGGGATTGGATCACTGGGTGGCTGTGAAACACATTCTCAAGTATCTTAAGAGAACGAGAGATTATATGCTAGTATATTCCAGTGAGGATATGATCCTAATTGGATACACAGACTCTGATTTTCAGACGGATGTTGATTCTAGGAAATCCACATCTGGATCAGTGTTCACCCTAGGTGGTGGGGCTATTATGTGGCGGAGCATAAAGCAATCTTGCATTGCCGACTCCACCATGGAGGCTGAATATGAAGCGGCTTGTGAAGCAGCTAAGGAAGCAGTCTGGCTCCGTAAATTCTTGGGAGATTTGGAAGTTGTTCTAGATATGGATAGACCACTCACCCTCTATTGCGATAATAATGGAGCGGTGGCAAACTCCAAAGAACCAAGAAGCCACAAGAGGGGAAAGCATATAGAGAGGAAATATCATCTCATCAGGGATATAGTGCAGAGAGGAGACGTTACCGTCATAAGGATTGCATCCGCAGAGAACCTTGCTGATCCGTTTACAAAGACCTTGCCGGCTAAAATTTTTGAAGGTCACCTAGATGGTCTAGGATTACGTGACATGTCCCATTTGCTCTAGTGCAAGTGGGAGATTGTTGGGATGTATGCCCTAGAGCTACATGTGATGTAAACGGTTTCATGTATTTTGAAATAAAATGATGCATTATTCATTTATCAAATTGTTTGTTTATCTTTCGTATATTATATATCTTCGTAAATACCGTAGATTACTTATGTACCTTCAGACTTAGTGTATGAGTGTCATACACCAGAGGATTTGAGTCTGAAGTTAGTAATCTTAAATAGTCCATAGAGAGCAAACAAACCGGGTACTTTGTTTGTGGTTTATCTATAGCTGCGTTCCATTTTATATTTTATGGCGATCTTAATCTGGATCGTTCATGTAGAGACATGAGAATGGAGGCACCTTGTATGATGCGATCATATAGGACTGGACCCAGATAGAAATGACATTCTTATAATATCTGTTAAGCAAAGAAAGTCATTTCCATCTACTTGATGGTCATATATGGATTGATCTTAATCCTGAGTGTACTACGAATTCCTGGATGGCAGGCTGTGTCCTTTGATTTACAAAGGTGAGGTTGGTGTAGCAATCCCAACCAATAGCTACGTACTTTGGGGGCACAGTTTGTTTTGTAGCTGGGAACGTTTTACATAGACATAGAGTTCACTTCTTCTTGCGAGAAGTAGATGAGTATCTTTCTTAAGGGTTGATTCGGTACTTGAACGATTTGAGCGCTCAAGTCTTTCTATTACGAATAGAAAGATTAATATTCATAATAGTTATGAATAAATCGTTCATTGGAGAATCAATGGTACTTAAGGTAAAAATAATTAGAGGGGTATAACGGACATTATGACCCGGCCCTAATTACGAGATACTCATGAAGGATCAATTCGTATGCAATGAATATATTGGTGGACACCGACTTGATTCGGCTTATTATTTCATCTACGGCAACGAGAATGCAACTTCGGATTTTTAATGGAATAGCCCAGAGTTAATAATTCGGAATATTTAATTAAGAGCTTAATTAATATTTCGAGATTATTAGAGCTCGGAACCGTAGGTCCATTTGGTCCCCGTGCTAGCTCAATATACTTTAGCGGAGTTAATATAATTGGACAGTCCAATTATATACTCACAAAGAATAAATATTATTAATATGATTAATAATATTTATTACATCACATTTGAGACTATACATTAAAAGTTAATGTAAGCTATTAATAATTATATGATAATGATTAAAATTAGAACATTGAATTATATATGATATAATTTAATAAGGCTAAGATTTATTATGGAAACAAAAATCATCACCATGGTCAAATTCCTTATTGGATAAGGAATATGATTTGTTTGTGTGGGAAATAAAATCAAATCAAAATTCATCACCATGGTCGAATTCCTCATTTGATTTGTTTTATGAAACAAATTACCCTAAGTATAAAAAGAAAATTATATTTTTCTTTTTAGAGATACACAAAAATAAAGAACCCTAGCCTCATTCTCTTCTTCATGCTCTCAAAAGCTGAGAAAGATTATTGAAGAACCAGAAAATTATTTTCGGTGTGTGATTTAATCTCTAAAATGTTTAGGGATTAATTTGTGAGTGTAGCCCACACTACCCTCCGTAAGTAACGAGACATAGTTCGGAAGATCTTGTGGTGTTGGAAATCTCTTTTTCCCCTCTCTAGTAACTCACGGCAGTGAGGCAGTAAGTTCCCCACTGCCGCACGCACATCACCAATTTTGGGGCTCGGTTTTTGTTTGGTTTTAATTCGGTTTTTGGGAAACACCTTTGGGGATTCTTAGGGCTGAGTTAGGATATTTTTTTTTTTGAGTGAAAAATTAGACCTAAAAGCCTACAGCAGATCACGCAAATTGTGGACTGGTTTGGGTGCAGTTCACGCGTGTAACGGGTGAAAAACAGTCCGCTATTTCACTGTATTTCAAAGGGCTGTTCGGGGACTGTTTCGGGGGCATTCCGGGGCTGAAATCTTGTGTAAAACAGAAGCAAAATTTCAGTATACCCACTAGTACCATTCGGTCAAAAGAAGGGCAAAGCAGAAAAAAATTTCAAGTTTGATCCGTGGGCCTAACCACTTCCGCTTCCACTGTGCGAGGGAAAGCGTTTCCTACAAAAATGTGTTACGTGTATGCATGCATGCATGAGTTTCCTTATCCCGTCGGGTTAGGTCTTCTGCCAAGTCTTCTCTTCCTCAGGAAAAATATTGCTTCAATCGGTCCATGTTGATCGGCTCAGTGAACTCGTTACCTTCCAAGTCTGACAGTCTCACTGCCCCATTTCCCATTACTTTCTGCACTATGTAAGGTCCTTCCCAGTTAGGTCTGAAGTTTCCTCTCAGATTTGTCATCGATGGCCTTAACTGCCTAAGTACCAAATCACCATTTTTAATCTTAGTTGGGTGCACCTTCTTGTTGAATGCTCGGGCTAGTCTCTTCTGATATAACTGCATGTAACTCTGTTTCTGACCAAACCTCTGTGCGGCCCATTCTTGCTCAGGTAACTCTGTTTCTGTTAATACCCTCATTGACTGTATCTCAACCTCCACTTGCAGTACTGCTTCCATTCCGTAGACCAAAGAGTAAGGATTGGCTCTTGTCGCTGTTCTTACTGATGTTCTGTACCCCCACAAAGCATACGGTAGTTTTTCGGCCAATCCCTGCAGTTCTCTGTCATCTTGGCCAAAATTGTCTTTATTGTCTTGTTGGCTGCCTCAACTGCCCCATTTGCCTGCGGCCTATACGGTGATGACTTATGATGGTCTATCTTGTATTTCTGTAGCATTGCCTTTGTTTCCCCCTAAAACTGAACTCCGTTATCTGTAACCACATGGTGCGGTATACCATTCCGACAAATGAGATTCCGGGTTATGAACTTTGCCATCTGCTTCGTTGTAACATTACGAAATGAGTCGGATTCCACCCACTTTGAGAAATAATCTACTGCCACTACTATGAAGCGATGCCCATTCGATGCATTTGGTCGAATCTCTCCAATCATATCAATTCCCCATGCTGAGAAAGGCCACGGCTCTGACAACCCGTGTCTGTGTGCGGTAAATGATTCAAATTACCGTGTACTTGACAATCATGACAGTGCTTTACCATCTTCGCGCAGTCTGTCTCTATGGTTGACCAGTAAAAACCTTGTCTCACTATCTTGCGGGACAGATTCAACCCGTTCATGTGCAGACCACATACCCCGGCGTGTACTTCTTCCATTACCTGCTGAGCCTCTTCTTTTCTCAAACATTTCAACTGAATACTGTTTGTTTGCCTCTTGTACAGTTCCCCTATCAAAATCACATATTGGGAAGCTAATTTCTGAATGGCTAATCTGTCTTTTCTGCCTGCTCCCTCCGGGAGTTCCCCGTGTTCCAGATACCTTTGAATGTCGTAATACCAAGGTTTACCATCGTCGATCCCCACTTCCAGGACTGTATCTATCTCATAAATGGGTCTATTTGCTGTTGTCAGTACCAATGGTCTCATTACTAACTTCTCTGGATTTTCCCAAGTTGCTGCAAGTGTAGCTAACGCATCCGCTATCTGATTCTCTTCTCGCGGCAAGTGCTGAAACTTACAATCGGGGATAACCTGTGCCAACTTTCTGAGGTGAAAAAGGTAAGGTTTCAACCGTTCTTCTTTCAATTCCCATTCTCCCTGCATCTGTCGGATCACCAGCATCGAATCTCTGTAGACCTCCACGCTCTCAGCCTTCAAGGCTATCAGTGCAGTCAAACCAAAAGCACATGCTTCATACTCGGCCATGTTGTTAGTTACTATGAACGTCAACCTCTTGGCCAAGGGCAAAGTCTCTCTTTCGGGGGTCACTATCACGATCCCAATTCCGGCTCCCTTGTAATTCACTACTCCGTCGAAATACATCCTCCACCCTTGAACTGCTATTACTTGGATCTCTTCATCTAGGAATTCAAACTTATATTGATCCCCTTCAATAGGTTGTAATGCTAGAAACTCTGCCACTGCTCGCCCTTTGATTACTTTGGACGTGAGGTACTCAATGTCAAACTATGTCAGCAATACCAACCATCTGCCCAACTTCCCTACCAGCGAAGGCACCGAATGCAGATATTTCAAAGGATTTTCTTTTGCCACTACCTGGATCTTGTAGGACTGGAAGTAATGCCGCAATTTTATGGAAGCCCATACCACTGCTAGATAGATCTTCTCTACCTCTTGATAACGAGCCTCATACGAGAGCATCTTCTTACTGAGATAGTAGACTGCATGCTCTACCCCGGTCTCATCTGTCTGTATCATCATTGCCCCCAGTGCTTCTGATTCTATAGCCAAATACAATACCAAGGGTCTGCCTGGTCTCGGAGGTTTCAAAACATGAGGCTTCACCAAATATTCCATGATCTTGTTGAAGGCTGACTGACACTGCTCATTCCATTTCACTGGCTGGTCCTTTCTAAACAGTTTGAAAATAGGCTGACACACTAATGTCAACTTGGCGATGAACCGACTGATATACTGATATTTTCCCAGGAATGCTCTAACCTCTTTCTCTGTCTTCAGTGCCGGCATCTCAGTAATTGCCTTGATTTTCTCAGAATCCACTTCTATCCCTCTCATTCCTACTGTATGTCCCAGTATTTTTCCAGATGTCACTCCAAACACACACTTCTTAGGATTCAACCACAGGTTGTACTTATCGACCCTCTGAAGGAACTTCTCCAGTGCTTTTATGTGCCCGATTCTTGTCTCTGATTTCACCATCATGTCATCCACATACACTTCAATATCTTTGTGCATTAGATCATGGAACAATGTAGTGGCCATGCGCTGATAAGTAGCTCCTGCGTTTTTGAGCCCAAACGGCATTACCTTGAAACAATAAGTACCCCACTCTGTGACGAAGGTAGTTTTGTGCTTGTCTTCCTCAGCCATAAGAATCTGATTATACCCTGAAAACCCATCTGCAAATGAATACATGGCAGATAAAGCTGCACTATCAACTAGTACATCAATATAAGGTAGAGGAAAATCATCTTTTGGGCAAGCCTTGTTGAGATCTCTATAATCCACACACATTCTGACTTTCCCGTCTTTCTTCGGCACCGGCACAATATTTTCCAACCACTCAGGATACTTCACTACTTCCAGGAACCCCACATCTATCTGTTTCTTAACCTCTTCTCTGACCTTCTCGGCCCACTCAGGTCTCATCCGTCGAAGTTTCTGTTTCACTGGCCTCATATTCGGATAAGTTGGTATTGTGTGTTGGGCAATGCTTGTCTACCCCAGGCATGTCCTCATAGGACCAAGCAAACACTTTTGCATATCTGATCAATATTTCTTCTAATTTCTCTCGCTTTTCAGCGGTAACTTCACTTGCAATCAGAATTTCCTTGGGGTTCTCAGGCGTGCCCAAGTTAAATGCATTCGTTCTGGTGGAGCTGATATCAAATATACTCAAGTCATGCAAGTTAGAGGAAAAAGACTCGGGCAAATAAGCAAAATGATTGTCTTTATTGCTAATAAATGCGGGAGTACACTCAAATAAATCAGGAAGATAAATGTCTTCATCATCGGCAGACACTTCATCCTCCGTAACCAGGTTCTTCTCAGACTTCTTATCCTCTTCGAGAGTCAGGCTCTCCAACATCATCAATTCTCTTCCTCCACAACTTTTTCGGTCAGCGGCTTCTTACCCAGCATCTCTTGGAAGATCTCAAAACCAGGTACCACAATTCCGTTAACTTCTATTGGTTCGGGCTCACCTTGATACCCTAAAGCCCTTACAAAGCAATCCATCAATTTCAGCCCTTTCTTTTTAACCTTCGGCTTTTCCTCGTCATATTTATACCCCAAACCCCACCGAGTAGTATGTCCTCTAAAGTCTGGCAGTTTTGAACCCTCACCCGGCTCGAACTTTATTTTTCCCATGATCCTAGCTACCTTAGGATCCACCCATTCCTCAAAAATTGCCGACATTTGGAACCTCGTGAAAGGTTGTATTACCAAAGCAGCCACATCATTGTCTACCTCAGCTCGGATGGTGACAATCTCTCCCCCATATGGGAACTTATGTTGGACAATTATGACCCATAGCGTCACTATTTGTACAGATCATGGTGTTGTACAAATTAACTATGTGACAAGGAGATTGCACTCTTATCATTTGTGATTAGATCACCTAGATGTATAAATGATAGGAGATCCATATGATTAGTTCCTGGATTGAGATGATATGAGACAGTATCAGTCCACGAAGGATAAATCATTAAATATCCCTAGTCGTAGTATTATCGAGACTGAACATCGATAATGCGGAATAGACTAGTATTACACTTGTGCGTGTTATGTGAGATCATAACGGCATAGTTCTCATATATTTGGGTATAGGATACTCATGCAAGTGTAATAGGAGGTTGTGTTTTACCGATGGTACAGAAAATAGCTTCGCTTTGGATAGACCCCTCGGAACTCCATTGGTGGTATGACTATGTGTCTATGGAAGTCCGAAATCAGGGTAGGTGTATTTGGTCTTAACCTGAGACTTACACCGCTAATGCTTGCGACAATCGGTATGCTTTAGTTTTGGTCGTCCAGGGCTTTAATCGGTTATGTGTACGCCTCTGCTGGGTGTATTGAGAATCGTTGTGTATTGGGTGTGATGTCAAGATGGAAGTATCACTCCAGTCATAGTGGAGATGATGTCACGTAGGATACGGTACTAGTGCTCTTAAGTACTGCAGTCATCGGGATGTTATGACTAGGTCATGTATATCCGATTATAGAGACTAGTTACCAGACATCCGACATGTGCTTCGTACGGGGCAGACACAGTTCCAGCCCCATGCCTAGCACGTGACATTCGATACTGGATCGCAATACGCAATACTACGTATACTACGCCTGACATAGATTATATATTCCAGTAAGAATATTTCTGGAGAATTGGGTAGGCACGGTGCTTTGCTAGAGGCCAACCATGTCTTATAAATCGGTAAGCACGTGGTACGAGGTACGCACATATTCGGATAATCCGATGACCGTATTTACTGCCAACATATCCAGGGATCTCTTGGGTCGCTTCCCAAAGATTCACCGATGACAGTTGATTTAAATTAGAATTAATCTGGGATTAATTAAGAGAGAAAATTAATCTGGGATTAATTAAGATGGAGAAAATTAATCTGGGATTAATTGAGGTATTATTTAATCTGGGATTAAATATGTTCGGAAAAGAGAGAACGCGATTAATTTGGAATTAGTCGGTAAAATAAATTTAATGGTTAAATTTGATTTTTCTATTTAATTTATTCGTATGGGCTAAAGTTAATATATCAGATATATTAATATGAATTGGATTTCGTTACGAAATTAAAGTCGGACTTTAATGCGAACGAACGAATTAATTTAGAATTAATTCGTTCGTAATATATTTGCGAGGCATCGTTATTTAATTAAATTAGATTTAATTATTTAACAACGAAAGTTCGTTTAATCGGATTAAACGGATCTGAGCCGCGGCAAATGTTCGTAGATAAATTTTGAGTTTTGAATTCAAAATGTTGGGGACCACTTCACACATGTCACACATGTGAAGTGGTGGTTGGAAAGTGGTTGGCATTTATGCCAAAACCACTTACTTTCCAACTACTTGGTTTTAGGTGAAACCAAATTACCCCAACTACATGGTTTTGGGTAAAAAGGTAAAACCCTTTAACAAAACCAAAAATGCCTTCTCTCTCTCTTCACTCTACACACTTGTAACACATTTTGGAAATGAAAAACCCTAGCTTTCTCTCTACAATGGGCGTGAATGTGCCTCTCCCTCTCTTTGATTTTGTGGCAAAATCAACAAAGCTAGCACTTGGAGAAATCAACTAAGGTGATAGGGAAACTACTTCAAGAGTTGGAATCATCACTTAAAGCTTGGATCTTGGAGATCTCTTCTCAAAATTTTAAAGCTCAAATCCGTTCATTGTAAGTATATTCCGCAACTTATTTTGAATTTATGAACACCTTTACATGCTTATTAGATCTTTGGCATGTTCTAGGAACACTAACAACTTAATCATCTAATGTAGAGTGGAGGGCACGCCCCCAAGCTTATGAAACCAAGGCCTTCCCAACAACAAGGCAAAAGTGGCTGGGATATCCAGCACTGTGAACTCAACTTCATCCTCAATAGGACCAACCTTGACCGCTGCTACAAATGTACCTTCAACTCCTCGCTTACTGTCATCATAAGCCTTGATAGTCATACTAGAGGGATCCAGATCTGTTGTTTTTATACCCAGCTTGGCCAAAATCTTCGACGGGCACACATTAATGGATGAGCCGCCATCCACCATCACACTAGAGGTCCTTTTACCCATCACTTCAGCTCTGATAAACAAAGGTCTATTATGATTTCTCCCCTCGGTGGGAGTTCTTCCTCAGAAAAAGTGATTGCCTGCAAAGCCTCCTTTTGTACTGACCCAACAAACATTGCGGGGTTGGCATCCTCCGTCACCACTATCTTGCTTAAGGCCTCAACCATGGCCCGCCTGTGCTCCTGAGATGCACACAACAAATCCCAGATACTCACTTGTGCTCGGGTTTTCCTCAACTGTTGCAGCACTACATCTCCCTCGGCATTTCTGTATTCTCATCCACTTCTCTACCCTCTGATAACAATTATTTACCCTTCTCAGTCATATCATTGTAGAAACGCCCACTGCGTGTCATCCCCCTCACTTCTTCTTCATAACTACTAGAGAAGTCTTCCCGAAAATTCTGCCCCCGTTCTGTCTCATCTTCACTGTTACTATCAAAAATTCCAAGGCAATAGGCTTGGTGGTCAAAGGATTTGAATACAAGGCTTTTGGGTAGGCCGGAGTTTATCATATAGGTCGGTGGGAGGACAGAGTGGTAATTTGGTAGGGGATTTTGGTGTGTGTTGGGGCATTTTATTTCAGGGTCGGGTATCTTTTTGGAGTCTATAAGGTCCTGGATTTCATGGCGGAGGCGGGCACAATTATCAGTGTCGTGGCCTTTCTGTTGGTGGAAGTGACAGTATTGGCTCAGATTGAGATGTGGTGGTGGATGGTTGGGAAGTGGTTTGGTCTCTAGGGGTTTCGGAAGTCCTTGTCTTTTTAATTTCTCCAGCACTTTAGACAAGGTCTCCCTAAGTTGGAGAATCTCTGATTCCGGATGGCAGCAATCTCCGTAGAAATAGGTTTGGTACCTGATGTTCCCCCAATAGGCCTCCTACTTATACCATAAAACTTTTTGTTTTCTACCTCTTCTTCTTCAATATCCATGACAGTTTCTCTCAACTGTCGAAAATCAGTAATCATGGAGGTCATCCTCCTCAGCTTGCCATAAATTGAGGGTTTGGTGCCCTTGATGATCATTTTATTTTGGTCCTTCTCAGAGGGCTGAGTCTGCATTTTCAGAAGCTGGCTCCTCCAGCGATCCACATACTCCTTGAAGCTTTCCTCCAGCTTCTGCTTAGTGTTCTCTAAATCACGGAGTGACAAATCAATTTCCAGATCTGTAACATATTGCTTCAGAAAAGCATCAGCCAGTTCTCTCCAATCTTCCATAATCTTCTTCTCAAGGCTGTGATACCAAACTACCAGCGCTCCCTCAAGTGACATCCCAAACATTTTCTACACTTGACGCTTGGATAAACCCACTGAACTCATAACTAAAACATACTGATGGAGATGGACCCTCGGATCCCCATTCCCGTTGAACTTAGCCATATCTGGCATCTTGAACTGAGCTGGCAACTGTTCTTCGAAGGTCATTGCCTTATAATCTAACAACTCTTCATGTTTACCCCTCATTTTGCGGGTAACTATTTCAACCTAATCCCGAAGCTGCCTGAGACCCAATCACTCTGTCTGTTGCATACTCAGCCATGTCCTCATCAAAAGCAGGGATATCATCCCCCAACCCACTCGGAGGCTCCTCACACCTCACATTCTCATAATTTCCCCCAGCACGGGGTACAGCCATACCAGCCACAGCAGTAGTCAAGGCTTGCAACTGTTCAGTAATTTTGGCGAGACCGTTTTCCAACTGATCTATCCGGGATACCTCGTTATCGGATGTACTCATATCTGTTACCAGTCTTTTAGTGAGTCTTCCATATTTCCTAACCCAACAGGAATCTATGATGTCTTTTATTGACATAGAGGGTGTTGACAGGATATATGTATGCATGAGATGAATGAGATGCATGCGATACAAGGAATATATCAACTCATTAAGATTTTCACACAAATCGGCCCATCATCACTATAGAAGCTTTTGGGCTAATTGTCATAGGAGTGAACTCGTCCCAGTTTAAATGGCCCAACAAGTTCACATCTCATGGAAAGAAGTCCAACCGTATCCAAATGATAATGTTCCTAAACATAAACATATAATGGCCCATTAGCGTTTTAGAAGCTTTTGGCCAAATCGTCATAAGATACGTTCTTGTCCTAGTTTAAATGGCCCAACAAGCCCATACCTCATGACAAAAGGTCCGAATGGATCCAAACGACAATGTTCCCAAACACAAGCATATAGAAATAATTTCTATAGAGTGGCCCATCAATATTTCAGAAGCTTTTGGCCCAATTGTCATAGGATATGAACTCATCCCAGTTTAAATGGCCCAACAAGTTCGCATTTCTGACAAGAAGTCGAACTGTATCCGAATGAGGATGGTCCACAAGCACAAGGAAATAGTTGTCATAGGCCATACAAACCTGGTCTACGTGTGGGTTTGCGGGAGTGTAGACAAAGACTCTCGTTGGCGAAGGATTGCCCACAACTAGGTCTCCCCACTCAAGGGTTCGAACGACCAAGTGAGCGCACCTTTTTTATACCTTACAGTACGTGCCAACGAGTTATGGTGTGTGACTGACTGTCAGATGGATTTCCCAATGTAGATTCCCCAGAGGGAGGGTGGAGCGAGGCTCTCTTAAGTACCCAAGCCTCTTAGGCTCTTATCGCTTGGTGACAGGAATAAACAACGAGTCCTCCAAATTAGTCCATCACAATAGGCTACCACTAAATGATTATCTAGGTTCCTTCACAGCTTTTCCTTATAGAAAGGTAGTGAATGAAGGAAGACACCAAACCATTACCCAACCTTAAAAGTGCCTTTGATTAAGCTCATTTTAACCCATAGTAGACACGGTCAATTAAAGCACAAATCCAAACATTACAAGGCATTATTTCGGGGCCGATTCTCTATCCCCAGTGGAGTCGCCAGACTGTGGGAACACAGAAACTGGGCGACGTATGATGTTCCGGGCTCGCGGCCCAGTTGGGAGTACGGAGTAGCCCACGGGGGACTAAACCGGAGAATGATGGAGTCGCCACCCGGTGTGAACCGGGATAAATATTTAAGGCCACACTCACCCCTCGCAAGGGAAGACCTCAAACCATTGGGTTTGGAATGGTCCCTTACTTATGCCACTTGTAATGAAATGATTTGTGCAATAATTTAACCAAGCCTAAGCAACATTTATTTCCAAGGATAATTTACTCCTAAGTTCGCATGGATAAGTATAAGGCTCATATCTAAGTTTGCAT